>CAIGRT010171475.1:0-12933 GCA_903798405.1 Fraxinus platypoda | reverse complement strand
GGTGAACATCCGGGCCTTAAGGCGAAAAATCCTTCGTGTTCATTTCTATTTTTTGTATTACTTTGTGTTTTGGGGCCTGTATAATTCCTACACACATTAAAAAGATGAATAATGTTATATGTACATTCTTTCTTACCACTTGGATGACATTCCCTCCTATCTGGAGGAAATTTGTACAGTGATGTAATGAATGAGTTCAAAATCAAGGGTATAAATGTTGCCACGTGAAAGAATGTAAAGAAAAGTGTAAAGGAGAGTGTACATATAACGTGATTGTAAAAAGATGGAGTAAAAGTTCACATGTTAAAATAATTTTGTAGTTGTTGGTGAATTTTAGTAAAATGGATGTATGTTTAATTGACAAAGTAATGGTTAAATTTAATTCGCAGGAATATAATTAAACTCTATGTAAAATAGAAATGAAAAGAAATAAGGAGAATGAAAATCAATCCAAAGCAAATGATTAACACTTTTTTTAAGACAAAATTACCCAACAGTGTTGATGGATTACGACATTTATCTCTCAAGATACAACGTATACAACTTGTGGTACAAGCAATTCAAACCACAAGCAACAACGAACTCTAACGAAATTTTTCTCTACAAGAAATCAATTTTGAAATGATTTTTAGAGAATTTTTGCAAAAGATTTTGATGTAATGTTCAATGCAGATGATATGTGATGCATAATGGACGTCCAAATGGTCATATTTATAGACAATGAGAGATTGTGAGTGAAGAGACACGTCCAAAAACTCTACAATCTTCACGGAAGGAAGCATTCCTTACTATCGCTAGCATGTCACTGGCCTCTTACTTGAGTGTCGTGACACCTGTTCAACAGAATCATTTCGCCCCCCTGTCGCTAACTTGCTGTTTGAGCGATAGCTTCACCGCTAGCTAAGCGATAGCCTGTCGCTCGAGCTGAGGTGCTATATGATTTTTTCCTCATTTCCAACTTTGGACCGTAATTTATCATTCATTCGGAATTGATTTTGAGATTCCAAATATATTATGACGATCTACTCGAAAAATATAATAAGTTAGTCTATTTATTTTTATAATTTGACTATTAGATCAAATTTGAATATTTGACCAAAGTTGACATAAAGTCACTTTTCAAGTTTTATACTTAATCAAATTTACCAATATTTAAATGAAATTTCAAAAATCCCCTACACGAATAGAAATTTAAATATGTTTATACTATGCAAAAATATGATGCATCGTAGAGAGANGCTTCCGGCACTGAACCTTCCTTAGTGAAATACTATCGGATTTACTTGGTTAATTGGTGAACATGATGTTTTGAATCATTTAGTCATTGGTGTAAACTAAGATAACAATACTCACACAGATATCTTTCCTAAATCGTTCATTGTTCTCAAAACTTAGTTCACTTTGGCCCTAAACTACTCTTGGGTTTCATAAGTGTTTAGAAAATTTCAGCTTTGAACAATTTTTGTTGAGGCTGCCCCACCTCACATTTTCGTAGGTTACCTCAACATTTTGTCCTACTCCACTTGACTAAATCAAGATATAGGAATCATTAAAAGTATATCTTAATCTTTAACATTCTATATAAAGCACTTTAATTATCACATGAATGATTTAGGAAATATTTTCCCAAGTGTTTCATTGAATTTTCATAACTTAGTTGTCTCCTTGAATCATGATCTTAGGATCTCGAGTCAACAAGATAAGATTACCATGACAAAGATTTTTACGTAGTAGGCTTTAGTCTCATTCCTTTTGATAGGCAACATACTTGATCTCTTGATAAACCTTTTGTAATTGGATATGTGATATTCTCCTTTGACTTCACGTAATCTATGTAGATGATACCATTAGAGATCAACTGCTTAATGGTATTGTGTCTACGACGTATATGTCTAGACTTTGGATTATACATGCTGCTTTGAGCTCTTCTAATAGCCGATTGACTATCACAATGTATACCTATTGCAAGTACCGGCTTAAGCCAACATGAAATATCTTCCAAGAAGTTACGAAACTATTCTGCTTCTTCTCCAGTTTTACCTAATGCAATAACTCTGATTCTATCATTGATCGAGTTATACACGTTTGCTTTATTAACTTCCATGACTCGACGCTCGATCAATGATAAATACATAACCACTAGTAGATTCAGAATCTTTCATGTCAGATATCCAATTAGCAAAACAATATCCTTCCAATACCGCGGGATATTTTGTGAAGTGTAATCCACAGGTTAAGGTATTTTTCAAGTACCTAAGAACCATTGTTGTCTTCTAACGATCATGGTTTGAATTACTTGCGAATCTATTAAGTTTACTCACAGTAAATGCTATGTTAGGTCGAGTACAGTTTGTAATATACATTAGACTGTCTATAACCTGTGAATACTTTAATTGTGACACATTCACCCATATTTTTTACTAAGTGTAAACTTGTGTTAATAGGGTTTTCACAGGACTTTCCTCAAGTGCATTATACCTTTTAAGACACTCTCAATGTAGTGAGATTGAGAAAGTATAATTTCTTCCAATATTCTAGAGATCTTAATCTCTAATATCACATTAACCACACTCGAGTCTTTCATATCAAAATGTTTTGTTAACATTCTCTTGGTGTTTGTATTATTTTGTGACTATTGCCCATTATCAACATGTCGTCTACATATAGACATACAATCACATAGATTTTCGATGTGTGTTTTATGTATATACACTTGTTACACTCGTTTATCCTAAATTCATTAGACAACATCGTTTTGTCAAATTTTTGGTGTCATTGCTTAGAAATTTGTTTCAATCCATACAAAGACATACAAACCATTTGTCTGTGATTAGGAGAGACGAACCATTCGAGTTGTTCCATATATATCTCCTCTTCTAACTAACTATTTAGAAATGCCATTTTTACATCTATTTGATAAATCTCAAGGTTATATAATGTTGCAGTTGCAATTAACAACCTTATCGAGGTGATTCTAGTCACGGGTGAGTAGGTATCAAAGAAGTCAAGTCCTTCATTTTGTCTATATCCATTGACAACCAATCTAGACTTATATTTGTTAATGGACCCATCCTATTTTAATTTCTTTTTGAAAATCCATTTACACCCTAAAGGCTTATTTTCGGGAGGTAAATCAACCAACTCTCAAGTATGGTTTTGCATTATAGAAACTATCTCATCATTGATAACTTCTTTCCAATGTGGTGCTTTCGGTGTAGACATTGCTTCATCGAAAGTTTGGATCATTTTCCACCATGTAGGTTAGAAAATTTGGGTAAGTAGATGTTCCAACCCTTTTACTGCGCATTGGTTCTTCTTTATTTGAAGTGTCATTTGTAGTTTAATAAGTTCTTTTATTTGAAATTGCATTTTCCTGGCATTTAAATGGAAAAACATTCTGGAGGAATGATACGTTTCTCGATTCAATTATAATTTCTTCATGTACATCTTGAATTTCAGATTTATGTACAAGGAAAAGATATGCATGGCTATTATTGACGTATCCAATAAATATGCAATCAATCATCTTAGGACCAATTTTCACTTGTTTAAGCTTAGGACTTCAATTTTAGCCAAACACTCCCACACTTTAAAGTGTTCGTAGGAAGGAGAATGACATTTCCATAGTTCATATGGAGTCTCTTTCATTTTCTTAAGGGGTATCTTGTTAAGAATGCTATTTGTCGACAGAATAGCTTCCCCCACAAGTTCTGGATAGAACCGAACTTATCAACATTGCGTTCATTTTTTCTTTAAGAGTTCGATTTTTGTGTTCAATAACACCATTCAATTGAGATGAGTAATATGTCTTTGTTTGATGAATGATTCTATGCTCGAAACAATATTGTTCAGAAGGTGCCTCATATTCACCATCTCTATCACTACGAATATTTTTTATTCGTTTACCAAGTTAATTCTATAATGTTTGAATTTAAGGCTTCGTCTTTACTTCGTAGTAGAAAGACATAACAATACTTTATACAACCACCAATGAAAGTTATAAAGTATTTATTGTCACCTTTAATTTAAACGAATTTCAAATCACATATATCGCTATGTATTAATTCTAAAGATTCTGTGTTCCTTTGAATCTAGTGAAAATGTGTTTTGGCTAACTTTGTTTCAACACATATTTTACATTTGTGATTAAAATCAATTTTAAGCGTTAGAATTAAACTTTGATTCATAAATTTGCGCATAAATTCGTAATTAACGTGAAATAATCGACTATGCCTTAAACAAGACAACTCAAGTATGTAAACGAATTTTGAATTTTTATTCATAATGCCTTTTTGTACAATTGTAAGGACGTTCAGTTTGAATATTCCTTCACTAATAAAACCCTTACCAATATACATATCATTTTTGGTAAGTACGAACTTGTCCACTATAAATACAAGTTTAAAGTTTTTCTTGTTAAGTAGAAACCCCGAAACCAGGTTCTTGAGAATGTCTGGCACATGGATGACATTATTGAGGAGTAGCTCTTTTCCGGAAGTCATTTTTAATGTGATATTTTCAAGTCCTTTAACCTTCGAACTTCCAGAGTTCCCTATGAACAATTGTCCGCCTTTCAATTCATGATAATTTGAGAATATGGTCATATCTGCACATATATGGAGGGTAGCACTATTATCGACCCACCAATCCCTTGGATTACCAATCGTGTTGCATTCAGAATCAACCATAGATAGACTAACCCCTTCAGGGAGGGTGTCTCTTTCAATTACATTTGTTTGTGCAGTCTTCTTCGGCCTTCAACATTCATTTGAACAACATCCGACTTTTCCACAATTATAATAGTTGGCTTTAAACTTCTCGGCATTCTCGGAGTTGTCAACTTTTGGTGCATTACCGGAGATCTTACACTTCTTGTTGACATCTTTTGAATCAATTTCAACAAAATTTGCTCCAAGTTGAAAATAGATATTCTTTCGGTATTTCTATTATCTTCCTCAATCCTCAAACAGACTATTAATTCGTCCAAGTTCATCTTCTTACATTTGTGCTTGAGATAGTTCTTGAAATCTCTCCACATAGGAGAGAGTTTCTCAATGATGACTACAATTTGGAAGGATTCACTCAATTTCATCTTTTTTGCGTGTATGTCATGAAGTAGATCTTGAAGTTCTTGTACTTGATTTATCACGATTTTGGAGTCTTACCATTTTTTAGTCCAAAAACAATGAATTTCTTTGTTCTGACATCCTTGGTCTTGTACTTGTTCTCCAATGAATCCCATAAATCTTTGGACGAGTTCATCAAACTATACACTTAAAATGTATTATCCAATCCATTTAAGATGTAATTTTTGTAAAGGAAATTCGAGTGCTTCCATGCATCCAATGCAATAATCGACTCACGATTATTTTTCCCTATTTGTACTGCAGGAACAGTCTCTTTTACGAACTTTATCAAATTCAAAGTAGTAAGATAGAACATCTTTTGTTGCCATATTTTGAAATCCACTCCTTCAAACGTTTTCAATTTTCCCTTTATGAGATATGAGAGTTTGGTATATGTATAGCCAATGACGAAATCACATGATGCGTACCATTCGTCGCTTGACTCGAAGTAGTCTCAACGGTAGTCATTTCTTAGTCATTTCTGTTACAAACAGAAGTTCTAAGTACAAAATGAAATAAAGGAATAGCACACGAAGACTTATTCCATAAATAAAGAGAAGTGATTTGTTTTCAACAAACAACCATAAATTTTGTCTTAAGATTGTTGGTGAATTTGTGTAGTGAAATGGTTGTTTGTTTAATTGACAAAGTAATGATTAAGTTTAATTTACACGAGCGTAATTAAATTCTATGTAACATAGAAATGAAAAGAAAGAAGGAAAATGAAAAGAAAGTAAGAAAAAGAAATCTGAAACATGTGATTAACACTTTCTCCTTAAAATAAAATTGTCTCGCAACGGTGTTAACGGATTACGACACTTGTCTCTCAAGATACAACTTGTGGTAAAAGCACTTCAAACCACAAGCAACAACGAACTCGGACAAATTTTTTCTGTCTACAAGAAAACAATTTTGTAATGATTTTGTGGAGAGTTTTTGTAAATTTTTTTGATATAATGCTCAATATAGATGATATGATATACATAATGGACGTCCAAAGAGTCTTATTTATAGAAGATAAGAGGTTGTGAGTGAAGAGACACGCCCCAAAACTCTGCAACCTTCATGAAGGGAACCTCCATTGCTGTCGTTAGCTTGTCGTTAATTTTTCGCTCGAGCGCCAGTGACACTTGTTAAACAGAAAATTTTTGCCCGCTTGTCGCTCGAGCGGCATTGCTATATGATTTTTTCCTCGTTTTTCTTCCAACTTTGGACCGTAATTTTTCAGTCATTCGGAATTTATTTTGAGATTTCAAATATATTATAACGATCTACTCGACAAGTAGAACAAGTTAGTCTATTTATTTTTATAATTTGACTATCGAATCAAGTTTGAATATTTAGTCGGAGTTGACACAAAGCAACTTTTCAAGTTTTAAACTTAACCAAATTTTCCAATCTTTAAACCAGCAGTACAATTTTGCATGTACATACATCAAATGAGACAAAAAAAAAATTAACTAATCTTAAATTATATGGGATAAACATTCATTAGGTACTTGATTCTCTTGAATGAAATAGGATTCTTTCCTTGTACAAAATGGTAGTTATTTGTATAAAAACTACATAAGTCAAACTCGATTAACAAATCTCCAGATAACGGACTTTCTTTCTCGATAAAACTAAAACTTGGTAGATTAACTTTATCAAGAAAGAGTTTAACTAAACATGCTTAATAAAGTTAAGACTAGATTTTATCATCTGGGAAAATTATAACAATTTGAATCCTATCGATTCCAACATGTTCATTATGACGAAAAGTTAGCTTTCTCATGATCCTAGGTAGCAAACGACGCACAAAAAAATAAATAAATAAAAATTACAAACGAATTTGTGCTTGCACATAGATTCCGTCTTTATTAGATTCGTGGATTAGATGAAGTGATAGTATATTTAGTACACAACTCGACAGAATTAATTGCCTGAACATATGCATGAATGCATAATTCTATATTATGAATGGTGAGGCTTCATTCGTAGGAAAGGTGATTAATATGGTTAGAACATGCTTTGCATAGTATTTATAGCATTGAATTGAATGAAGGGGAAAAAAAAAGTTCAAATTCTCAACTCTGTTGAGAAACAATTTTCAGTTTTATATTTGTAATTCTATCTGGATTTTTAGAAGTTTGGCAAATAAAAAGCATCTCCAGTGGGTTAAAAGATAGAGAAAATTCCAGATTAAAGGATAAGATTCATAATATCAGGTACTAGTGTACGAATCCAGAAATTCGAGCATAACACATGCAAAACCAACACAGAACAATCCAATTATTTGATGCCCTAAAGAGATGCCATAAATCACTACACAAGGACAGACAAAATTTTAAGTTACGAAAATCTACAGAAGGTTTGCTACCGTACTTGTTATAATTCATTACGAGATATTACAATGGACGATCTTTTAACTTTTTTATTCCTTAATACTGTCGAGTATTGTACACTCCACCCTAGGAAGTAGCAATAGCTGTCTAGTGAGTTGCTGCTGCTACTGCTGTCTCCATCAGCGGACCTCTCATTGCCCTCAAATTCCTATACTCCATAGAGCCAAAATTGTATAGGAATCTACTCACTATCATCGTGCTCGGCCCCGCCACCAAATTCTCCCATGCCTTGTCGGCTTCTCTGCCTTGTCTTCTGAACACATCGGTGGCATCAATCCGGTGCATTTTCCATCCCTTCACGTCTCTAAGTCGATATATTTTCTCCACTTGGCGACATGCCAATTTGCTAGTGTTAAATTTTATCATGTTTATTGCTTCTTCGAGAATTCTAGCACGAGTTTTATCATCAGAGGATGATTCAGCCCGGAAGTAACGATCCAACTCAGGGACACCAATTGCTCTCTTAAGTCCTCTTGAGTAGTTTGCATTCAATCTAAACATTTTTCTTACCTCATTTACCATTCCCCTTTCCACCATTCGATCAACTCGATCGGACAAAAACGAGTTGAGCATAGGCATCGATACATCCATCCAGAGGAAGCAACATTCGTACTTGGAACGAAATTTATCATTGTCCTTATCATCAATGAGTGCCTCGATGAATGAATTCGAGCCTCCAACAATGATTGGAAGCCTTCGATTGTTGACTACAGACTTTATAGCAAGGGAAGCCATGTTACAAAAATTTGTAGCTGTGAAATCCATGTTAGGATCTACTCCTCCTAAGAGGTGGTGGGGTACCCCACAACACTCTTCTTGAGTAATCTTGTTCGTTGTTATGTCCAATCCTTCGTACACCTGCATTTTATCGGAATTTACAATCTCAGCCGGAAAACGGGTGGCTATGTCGATGGAAAGTCGAGATTTTCCAGTCCCGGTGGCTCCCAAGACCACCACCACCTTCTCCTTCTGTGGCTGGCTACAGTGGACTTTCCCAGTTTGAGGAATGTGCAGTAAAAATGTTGTTTGTTTGCACATAGATAGCGACATTCTCTTTCTTAACTGATTAAGAATAGAAGAAGAAAAAAATACTTTCAGCAAGGCACTAGACAAAAAAATGATTTATTAAAGAGTAATGCTATTCATAGTCAACGACTGCAATAGTCATCCTTCTAGCGTTCCAAATGCGACAACTTGAAAATGTTGGGACCCTTTGGAACAAATTTTGGAGTCAGCTTTTTCTGGCCGTTCAGATTGTTAAATCTACTTAAAACGAACAAAAACTTTTGGGGTGGCTTCAATTGATGCCAAATTTGATCAAAATTCAATAATTAATTGAAAGATATGACAAAATCAAAAGATCAAAAGAGGGAAAGTTTGAGGAAGTGGGATGAGATGAGAGATATGTATGAGTTAATAGTGAAGCCAAAAGTTCTTTTAGCAGAGATGAATGCATGCAACCTAATGAGAAATATTTTGAGTATTTATAGTCAGTTTTTTGAAAGCCAAGACAAAAGAGGTCGAGGTCGAGGTCGATTATTCTATCGGGTTCTGTCTGGAGCCAACATCAAGTTGCTAAATGGTCCTGTAAAAGGAAGCCATAAAGGTTCAGGTTTTTGTGCTTATCTAGCAACTCTTAAGAATAAAATATGGAGTCCATATATTTTACAACAAAAGTTTAAGCACCAACGTGTCGTGTTTGTTTCGAATTAAAATCAGATTTTAATTTAAATCAAAGTCAAACAATCAATATTAACCACATTTTTTATGGGACCCACAGCTTTTCAAACACACATTTTAAAAACTTCTATCACAATCTACTAAAAATCTAATTTTTATCCCCACAAAACACCCACAATTTCGACTTTCCATGGTACAGAAAAGACTACGAGCAACATTTCCGCGTTTTTAAAGAAACTAGACAGTGTTATCCTTGCTGTTTTTACAAAAACATCTTTTTAGAAAATGTTTTTCATTGAGTCTTGAGAAATACGAAGGATTGAATATATAATATCGAACATTATTAAGAAAGAAAAAGAAATTAAAATCTTGATCATTATACTCTCCATACACTAAGGGTTTGCTTGGGAGTTTTTTTTTTCTTTCACCAGTTTCGACTGGTTTTGGGCGGCACCTTTTATAAGGGGTTGGAAAAATTAGTGCTTGCTCGTATTTTTGGACATCGATTTTGGATAATTTTAAAATTATCCCAAAATCGGTGTAGTGTAATTTTGACTGATTTATCAACCCACTAAATTGGCGAATTTTGACTGTTTGTTATGTTCTTTTCTAATTTTATATTTTATAAAATAATTATTTCCAAGCAACACATTTTCTTCAAAATTAACTTGTAAATAAAAATATATTAACTAAAAAATTGTTTATAAGAAAAAAAAATTACATTATAATTAAAAAATACTTATAATTAAAATATTACTTATGAGATAAGAAAAATTACATAATAATTAAAAAATTACTTATAAGTGAAAAATCGCTTTTAAAAAACTTGTTTTAAAATAAAAATACTACTAAGAAGATAAAAGTTCACTTATAAAATATAAAATGTTACTTGTAAGTAAAAAAAAAATTCACTTAAAATTATTTAAAAGTATAAAACTAATTTATAATTATAAAATTTACTTATAAGTAAAAAATATTAGCTTAAAATTTTAAGTAAATATTTAACTTTATTTAATTTTTTAAGTTAAATATTAACTTATATGTAAAAAAAAACTACCTATAAGTAAAATATCACTCATGAGAAAAAAATTTCATATAAGAAACAATAAACTAAATTTTTACTAACTGGTGGATAATAAACTTCCAAACATAGGTTGGGAAGTTTTAAAAATCGCTACTAATACCACTTAATATCAATCTGCCCATCGCTCAAATTCGGTACCTTAAAAAACTCCCAAACAAGCCCTAAGACGAAGAAGTTCAAGTTCATAACTAAGCATTTAACTATAACTTATTTCAAAACTAAGATAAAAGATTTAAGATTTCAAAAATCAGATATTTTTTTAAATTTTATTGCTGAAATAATTAATTAAAAATATATTTTATAAATTAAATATAAGGTCACAATTCTATATAATTTGGTAACAATTTATCGAAGTAATTGATTATATATAATTTCTCGGTCACAATTACAAATTTTATAGGATACAAATTATTTTATGGTTACAAAATAATAAGTTACAAATTATTCATTGGTGTTACAAATAACAAATTTTATAAGTCACGACTTATTTCATGATCACAAAATATCAAATTAATTTATCACAAATTATATTAAGGTTACAAATTATCAAATTATTAGTCACAAATTAAAATAAAAATTGGTCACACATTATTTATTAATCATAACCTATCTATTTCATTGGTCGTAAACTGTTTATTGGTCACACACCAACCAATTTATTGGTTACAATCAATCAAATCATTTGTGACAATTACCAACACTTGTGACCACCGCCTCACCATCGCCGTAAGCCGCATCGCCGTTGAAACCACCGTCGTCAGAACCACCATCTCCCGACAGCAAAACAATCATCTCAAACACCGCAACCAGCATCACCACCACCACTACCCATCCACAACCACTGCACCACCATCACTACCACCACCCAAACAAACTAAAACTATCGTGACCACACAACCACCATCTATACCATCTCCACCGTCGCCAAACACAATCGCCACCACCACCCAAACACCACTAAAACCACCGTGACCACCACAACCACCATCTACACCATATCCACCATCGCCAAGCACAATCGCCAGCACCCACCATCTACACCATTTCTGCCACTGCCGAACACCTCACATGTACCACCATCTACACCATATCCACCACTGTCGAACACCATCACTTGCACCACCATCTCCACCACCGTCAAACACCATCGCCCACACCACCATGACCACCCAAATAAATGGACAAAATCACACTCCCTAACGCACACCACCACCACCACCATCGCACACCACCACCTACAGCACAACGCAAAATCGCACCCACATCAAACCACAATCGAACTGCACAAAAAACTATAGGCCACCAAAATAATAAACTTCTAAACATAGGTTGAGAAGTTTTAAAAATCGTTACTAAAATCGCTTAAAATCAATTCGCTCATAAACGCTCAAAATCGGTACTTTAAAAAACGCTCATAATTGGTACGCCAAAACTCCCAAGCAAGCCCTAAGACGAAGAAGTTCAAGTTTAGGACTGGGAGGGGGAGGAGTGGGAGACAGTTTTGATGCTCGACGCGTTATAAATGCAATAGAGAATATAATTTAAACAAAGTTGTGTCTTCTTATCAGTTTTCTCTTGTTTTCTTCTTTTGGTTGGGACATGCCACTAATCAACTTTTCATCTAAATTATTGCACATGATAATATAAATAATTTTTTTGTCCTGAAATTTAATAGAGAAGGTATCTAGCTTTTTTTTTTTTTTTTTAAAGTAAATATCCACTTCATTATAATGTCAATTGGAAGATTATTTATCTCAATTTCATTATAATTGTGCAACACTTAAAAGACAATATGGTTTTATGCGGTATCGCAACAAACGCAAGAATACAAGTTTAAATTTCATTACTATTCATTCAAAACTTTTATGTGTCAAATCTTTAATAAAAATAAATTCGACCTTCACGTCATAAAAGTAAATAAATTTCTCATTTATATATATTGAGAATTCATTTTGTACAATTACTGTGTAATGAATTTATCGAAGGTAATTTTAGGTAACGAAGTAAAATAATATTTTCCTATCTTTTTTCCAAACATTAAAAGGTTGATAAAAATTATCCATGGAAAGAATGATTCTGAGAATGGCAAGGGAATAATTAAATTCGTCAAATTCTGATTCGCTGGTGCAAGTTGGTGACAAGATTGAACAATATTTCCTTTGTGGTTGTCACCTACCAAATGGAATTTTCTTTTTAATCTTTTCCAACTAATTTTGAATGTGTGATAAAAAAGTAGGAAATTTTTTTGGTTACTATATAAAATATTTTATTGTGAAAATGTGTTTGAAAATGAGTTTTTTTTAAAAAAAGGAATTATTTTAATGGTTGTCAAATAGTGGCTCAATTTTGTAATCGTCATTTATGAAAATCCCGTGCCGGACTTTTATTAAAGAAATGAAAACGATTTGTACCTGAATTAGCACGTTAAAGATAAAATTTAAATGAATACATCAACTCATATCTAACATCATGTAAGGGTTAATGCAATGCATCTAAGAATGTTAAATTGAAATAATATTAGCAGGACAAGAAAAGAAAGGTATAAGATCACTCCGTGGCTAATCATTCATGATGTCAAATAAATCATTCTTGTAAGAGTATTGAGATGTAGATTGTATCTATTCCTTTATACTTCGGGTTATTTGCTCTACACCAAGTT
>CAIGRT010171445.1:0-10187 GCA_903798405.1 Fraxinus platypoda | reverse complement strand
GGGAAGAAAAATAGCAACTTCGACCAATCCGATGGTGACGAGGTTCTCATTACCTATGTAAGTGCGAACTCCACATTATTCTTAATGTTATTTTTGTTAAAATAACTCACCATTATGAATCTATGTGTTATTCGATGTGTAACCTAATTATTATATATATTCCAACTATTTCCCATTTGCAAATTGACAAGGGTATATTAGAAGTCTATACGTGTAATATAACACTATAATGTTTTCACCATATACAAAGTATTTTAAAGAAGGCTGTTTTTGAGGTAAGATATTAAAAAACTGTAGAGGTAAGTATTGTAGCTCTCACGTTGAGAGTGAACACTATATATCTGTATGTGTTTAGCGTGATTTTGATGTGGAGCACCATTTAACACAAGGGTGGATCCATACCACAATGGATCCTCAAAGTAAAGGCCAAATGAATAATGGTTGGAGTGGATTCTCAAACTCGATCTGGGCGATAAAAGTTTGACTATACAGTATACCCCTCCTACTGGCCACAACTTTCGGGAGAATGGCTGCATATCCCTGCAAGAAACTTTCATGTTTCTAATTATTGTTCTTGTAATTGAGATTAGGACTCAAAGAATGAAATAAAAATATTGTTGTGCAGGCTTGGAAACTCTGGAGAGATGGTAGACCATTGGATTTGATAGATCCAACACTGAAAGACTCGTATAACAAAAATGAAATAATTCGATGCATGCAAATTGGCTTACTGTGTGTTCAAGAAGATGTTGATGAAAGACCAAACATGACATCTGTAATTTTGACGCTCAATAGCTATTCGGCCACTCTTGTTGTTCCTCGTGAACCTGCATTTTTTCTTGGTAGCAGTACACGGAGCTTCCCCATGGTCATGGGACCGGAATCGGACAAATCCACGTCAACCTCAACAGCCCTTTCTACAAATGAAGCATCAATTTCTGAATTATATCCCAGATAGAGAAATAAGTTAATCTAGTATATTTAGTTTTTGTCTATGGTGTTGAAAGATGATTGGCAATTTTATCAATGAAAGAAAAAATAACATATAAGAATTATGTTGTAATATAAGTTCTGGTAGAGATCACATGTTCTTGTTTATATAGTTACGGTTTTCCACTTTATTTTTGCTTTCTAATTTGTAAGGACGTGTTTGTTACACAATATTTAATAAGAACAAATACTATGAATAAGATTTTTGACTTTTTGATTAATGTTGTGCGTGTAGTAAGTACACAATTGACATAGGCCGAATGTCGAAACAAATTCGCCACAACACATGGTTTGTAACAGGTTGGCTGTGACTTTCACATGCCAATCCAATTAGAAAATAAAAACTCGATGCATTTGACACGTCTAGACAGTTGAAATGTCAAGAGTCGTAAAGTCTCTAACCATGAAAAATCAACATTTTCAGTCCTTTCTCCATCAATACATAACTCGTTGCTACCTTCTTTATTAATTTCCACAAGGACAATGACAACCAAAAGAAATTGGATTCCGTTGACTAGAAAAGGAAGTCTTGGATCAACAAGTCGATTTTACATCTTCTATGAACCTTTTTTTTTTTTATGAATTATACCTAGCTCTTTTTGGGTAGAAATTCTTACCACTCATTCTCCAAAAAAAAAAAAAATTTACTTTTCACAATTTATTTTCAAAAAATTTACGCTTTCAGTATAACATTTTGCAAGAGTAGTAAAAAATCAACATATTGAGTCCTTTCTCCATCAATACGCAAGTCAAGTCGTTGCTATCTTCTTTATTAATTTCCACAAGGACAAAGACAACCAAAACAACTTGGATTCCATTGACTAGAACACGAAGTCTTGGATCAACACGTCACAACACCTCACCACTTCTTTACCATTTTATATGCACCTGTTCTTTATGAAATAGAGACAGTGTAACATTTTGCAAGCAAGATAATGTCGGCCTTTAAGAGCTCCAGTTATGTTTTCTTGTTTTGCCTGTTCTTTTTCTTTAGCACAATAAGGGCTACCTCCCTGAATTTTCTTGCTGTGAACTGTGGAAATTCAGCTCCGTACAGTCCTAACAGCACCTACGAGGCCAACTTGAATCAACTTTTTCTCAATTTATCATCGACAAATGCCACCCAAAATAATGGATTTAACCGCTCCGAGGTGGGTCGTGGACCTCCAGACGCAGTCTACGGCCTCTTCCTATGCAGAGGTGATGTGAACGCGGACATATGCGAAGATTGTGTGAAGAATGCTACGGCTGAAATCTTACGACGTTGTGCCAACAGAAAAGGGGCAATTATCTGGTATGATGAGTGCATGTTACGTTACTCAAATCAATCCATAGTATCCAGGGTGCAGCAATCTGCCGGGCCGACCTTTTATAATTCCCAGAACATTACAAATGAACCAGACAAGTTCGAACAGATGTTGGCGGACACCCTGAATGAAATAGCCACAGAAGCATCAACTAATCTCACTGGTAAGAAATTTGCTACTAAAGAAGTTAATTTCACAGCATTTCAGAGACTGTACACCCTGGCGCAGTGCACCCCTGATCTTTCCATCAGTGATTGCAATACCTGTCTTCGAGATTCAATCTCAAGTTTACCTTCATGTTGCGCTAATAGCCAAGGAGCAACAATTCTTTCCCCCATCTGCAATATTAGGTATGAGATGTACCCATTTTATAATTCCAATTCGGCCCCTGCTCCAAATACACGTCCTCTAGCGCCACCACCTCCATCAAACTCTTCAATTAATGAAGGTAACTTGCTCATTCTTAAGCAGCAGAAAATGGGATAGACGTGAAAATGTTATTTAAAAAATCAGAAAAAAGCTATTTAACTTTAATTTGAAATCGAATAACTTGTTATTTTTTGGAGCATAAAGTTTAAAGTTTGAAATTAACTTTTATCCCATTGAAGGCCAGAAATAAATTAATCATGTTTGGGAAGTGTTTATAAATTGTTTAAATTATAAATAGACAAAAATAAGTTGTGAATAAGTAGATAGTACGTGTGGATTCCTCGAAATCTGTGAATAAAAAGTGGCATATGTCTTTATAAACATGAGCCAAACAAAGGCTAATTCTTAGTTTAGCCCTGCAATGCTTGTGATGAAATGGTTCTTAATCAAAGTTCTCGAATATTTTAGTCACAAGTTTCCCTTCTTTTCTTCTTTCTTCTTTATGTGTTATCAATGCAGGAAATGGGGGAATCTCAACAAAAGTTATTGTTGCCATAGTTATTCCAGTTGTTGTGTCCTTGGTGCTTTTCTTCATAGGCATCTGCTTCTTCATTAGGAGGAAAAAATATTATGATGCTGTAAATGAGGAACATGGTAAGCTATGTGGATCGAAATGAAAAAGTAGAATAAATAAAATTAGANTGAAAAAAGTAGAATAAATAAAATTAGATACCCTTTTGATCAAATTATATTAGTGTATGCACTATTTAGATTTTGTACTGAGCACAATCATCTAAAGTATTAAGAGTAGACAATGCATATTTAAAGAAATTTTTCTAATGATTTGCTTATTTTTTTGTAGAAGAAGAAAATGAGATTTCGATAGTTGAATCCTTGCAATATGATTTAAATACTATTCAGCTTGCTACCAACAACTTTTCTCTCGATAACCAAATTGGTGAAGGTGGATTTGGTGCTGTCTACAAGGTAACCTAAAAGGACAATATAAGTTCGCTAATATGTAATTCTAGGTTTTAGTCCCTTTTATTCAGTGTGTTTTTGCAATCTTTTTCACATACAAGCTTTGTTTGGTAAGTCAGACCATAGAGTAAAATTTTGTTAATTGTATTGGCTATGAACGCATATTAAATGTGCTTGTAGGGTACTTTCCCGAATGGGCAAGAAATAGCTGTGAAGAGACTTTCCAAAAGTTCAGGACAAGGCGCAAAGGAATTTAAGAATGAGGTTGTACTTGTCGCCAAGCTGCAACACAGAAATCTAGCTAGACTACTGGGATTTTGCTTGGAAGGAGAAGAGAAGATACTTGTTTATGAATTCGTGTCCAATAAAAGCCTTGATTACTTTCTATTTGGTTAGCATCAATCTTGATTACTATTTTCTCATCATTTTCTTGAATTTCCTTATATTAGCAACCAAGAAAATTTATAGAAATACACTTATCTCCATACATATTTTTAAGCTATGGCCTTTTAAGTTTTCATTTATGACATTTCGGCTTTAAAACTGAGTTTTTCCATCAATGATTAATCTGATGCATACTCTTAATGAATATATAGATCCAGAGAAAGGGCAAATGTTGGATTGGTCGAAACGTTATAAGATCATAGGAGGAATAGCGCGAGGAATGGTTTACCTTCATGAAGATTCTCGTCTCCGAATTATACACCGTGATCTTAAAGCTAGCAATATACTATTGGATGAAGATATGAACCCAAAAATATCCGATTTTGGCATGGCGAGGATATTTGGTGTTGATCAGTCTCAAGGAAATACAAGTAGGATTGTTGGGACATAGTAAGTACCATAAAAATTAAATATGCTGTTCAAGAATCAAACACTTAGTTTCTCAAGCTTACCTTAATTAATATTTATGCTTCTGGCTTGTAGTGGTTACATGTCTCCTGAGTATGCAATGCATGGCCAGTTCTCGATAAAATCTGATGTTTTTAGTTTTGGCGTTCTTGTTTTGGAAATCTTAAGCGGGAAGAAAAATAGCAACTTCGACCAATCCGATGGTGACGAGGTTCTCATTACCTATGTAAGTGCGAACTCCACATTATTCTTAATGTTATTTTTGTTAAAATAACTCACCATTATGAATCTATGTGTTATACAATGTGTAACCTAATTATTATGTTCAACTATTTCCCATTTGCGAATTGTCAAGGGTATATTAGAAGTCTATACGTGTTATATAACACTATAATGTTTTCACCATATGCAAAGTATTTTAAAGAAGGCTGTTTTTGAGGTAAGATATCAAAAAACTGTAGAGGTAAGTATATTGTAGCTCTCACGTTGAGAGTGAACACTATATATTTGTATTTGTTTAGCGTGATTTTGATTTGGAGCACCATTTAACACAAGGGTGGATCCATACCACAAGGGATCCTCAAAGTAAAGGCCAAATGAATAATGGTTGGAGTGGATTCTCAAACTCGATCTGGGCGATAAAAGTTTGACTATACCCCTCCTACTGGCCACAACTTTTGGGAGAATGGCTGCATATCCCTGCAAGAAACTTTCATGTTTCTAATTATTGTTCTTGTAATTGAGATTAGGGCTCAAAGAATGAAATAAAAATATTGTTGTGCAGGCTTGGAAACTCTGGAGAGATGGTAGACCATTGGATTTGATAGATCCAACACTGAAAGACTCGTATAACAAAAATGAAATGATTCGATGCATGCAAATTGGCTTACTGTGTGTTCAAGAAGATGTTGATGAAAGACCAAACATGACATCTGTAATTTTGACGCTCAATAGCTATTCAGCCACTCTTGTTGTTCCTCGTGAACCTGCATTTTTTCTTGGTAGCAGTATACGGAGCATTCCCATGGGACCGGAATCGGACAAATCCACGTCAACCTCAACAGCCCTTTCTACAAATGAAGCATCAATTTCTGAATTATATCCCAGATAGAGAAGTAAGTTAATCTGGTATATTTAGTTTTTGTCTATGGTGTTGAAAGATTATTGGCAAATTTTATCAATGAAAGAACAAATAACATATAAGAATTATGTTGTAATATAAGTTCTGGTAGAAATCACATGTTCTTGTTTATATAGTTACGGTTTTCCACTTTATTTCTGCTTTCTAATTTGTAAGGGCGTGTTTGTTGTACAATATTTAATAAGAACAAATACTATGAATAAGATTTTTGACTTTTTGATTAATGTTGTGCGTATAGTAAGTACTACCCAGTCCATATTACCGTATAAATCAAAATATTATTTTTGTACGGAATTCGTCAACAAAAAAGTTACAAATGATAGTACACGTCTTTTAAATTTCTCGAAGTTTTTATTAGGCATGCTAGGCTTTATGATCCGATTTGTGTACAAACATAACAGGCTTCGAGTAATTGTCCAAATATTTAAGCTGGATGTTGAATATGGTATGCGAGCCTCCACAACAAAGCCAAACAATTGACATAGGCCGAATGTAGAAACAAATTCGCCACAACACATAGTTTGTAACAGGTTGGCTGTAACTTTCACATGCCAAGCCATTTAGAAACTAAAAACTCGATGCATTTGACACGTCTGGACAGTTGAAATGTCAAGAGTCGTAAAGTCTCTAACCATGTAAAATCAACATTTTCAGTCCTTTCTCCATCAATACGTAAGCCAATGCTATCTTCTTTATTAATTTCCACTAGGACAACGACAATCAAAAGAAGTTGGATTCCATTGACTAGAACAGGAAGTCTTGGATTGACTAATCACCACTCCTTTCACATTTTGCCCAGGAAAAAGCTGCTTGGCCAGGCCATCCAGGGGGCCATATGGCGCCCCCTACCTGGATGGACCAATTCGTTAACATATCGTCAAGCCATTTTTATTAACACTAGTCTTTGCCCGTGCGATGCACCGGCATAGTTATTTTGAAGGTAATGTTAGCGTGTTAAATGTGTCGAATTATCGTGAAGTACATTCTGTCTTGTACATTTGGAAAAAAAAAAATAAATAAATAACTCTAGCATAAAAGCCCTTAGAATGAACTAAGGAAGAGAAAGATCAGAAGCAAAACTACATCTTCTATCTCCTACATCAGATGAGAATAGCTGGAGTCTCCAATGTATCCTACGTACATCATAGAGAATTTAAGTGTATAGATAGAATATTGCATTTTTGTAAATGGACAAAGTAACACCACATAATGTTTTGTATACCATGCTTTTGCATCATTAAGAGAAACTTAATAATGACTTTGGAGGATGGTTGAATCATGACCTGACGCTTCCCTCGCTTCTCTGCATTGTACATGCTCTTAAAAGCATTATTGAAGACACTAACTATCACCATTTTTGCTTAAAGATCAGGCTGCAACATGATTTAAGAACAAGGTATTAGATATCCTCATTCTGATTAACTTAATTGAGAAACAAATCCTCAATGCCAATGCAATCAAATATTAACAGAATATAAACAAATGCACCAGGTTTTGGAAAGTATTAGACGATCTTCCACCCCATAGATCCCAATATATATCTTTCCCTGCTTGCTAGCTCCAAAATAATCTATTTGTCCAACCAAATACACAGTGCAAGAAAAAATCTCATCATTGTTTTATATGGAACTGTGCAAGTAATATTTGTTGTTGTGTGAATATGCAAATCCTAGGTTTGAATCTGCAGAATAGCCTCTATTTTCTTTTCTGGGGAGTTTTACAATTCTTATTTTATATTCTATGGTATCAAAATTTTTAATTAAAACTGACCTCATTATCCCCACCTAATTTAATGCCGTTAAGTGTGCCATTGGAATCAGAAGTCAGCTCTAAACAGGGAAAATTGCTAACTCTTCTGTCCCATACATTTATTACGCCATTCATATCTGAAGCAAGAAGCTTATTGCAGCAGATCATCAAGAAAGAAAAAAAGGGATGAGAAACTCAATAAAGATAAAGACTCTCAAATGAATACAGAGCAATAAGAAAACAGAGATTATAATTTATTAGAGTCCATAAGTTATCCATTTCCCTAGAATTTGTTATATTTCTTACAATTTTCAGATAACAAGTTCCAAGACCTAATCTTCTGATTATTAGCTAATTTTTTCTCAAATATTATCTTTTCCTATTTATGCATTAGGCGCGTCAAATTCAAAAGGTTTAGTCACTACATCTTTTGCTTAGCACATGGACGTTCTCATAACAATTAAAATTTATTACAAAGTACTATATAATCTAGTGTTGGAATTTCTTTTCCATTTTCGAAGTTTACTTTTAATTCTTCTTTTGGGTCGTTTATTATCTTTCTCAAAATTTAACATTTTTATTGTACAATATGTATTGCAATTAATTCTAGAAGAAAAGATCTGCAGAAAATAGTGAAATTCTCCACGTAAATAAAAAATTTCAGCAAGGGAGGCCGTTGTTACAGACCTTGAATTGTCATTAGGAAAAAAACTACGTCAGATAAACCTTTGTAAACAGAACAACCATGAACAGTGATAGTATGTCTCTTTCTAAGCACCTGCATGAAAAATGAAAGAAAAATTGTAACATAAAAAATTAGAAAATATTATATCTTACTAATAGCAAATTTTATAATGGTTAAAAATAAGAGGTCAAAGTCGTCGATACAGTTTAGTGATACTGTTGTTGAATTAAAATCACATGTGAGTCTTCTGTCGTGATTCTTTGATATAAGAGACTTGTATAGATCTTTTGTAGATTTTATCCATGTTCTTTTCTTAATTTCACACCCAATACACAAACCATTCAACCCACAACAGACTGACCATGCTACTAAGAGTTCCCGTAACGATTTTTGATAGTAGGAATAATCCCAAAACAAATTAACCTTTGTGAGTTATATTCATGCTAGTATACATTCATGATAAACATGTATTCTGGTCATGTTTGATTGACAGTACCTACAAAGTAGTTAGCCATGCTGTACTGTCCCACTTAAATTCTTTTTAGACAATC
Organism: Fraxinus platypoda; assembly: GCA_903798405.1. NCBI lineage: Eukaryota > Viridiplantae > Streptophyta > Magnoliopsida > Lamiales > Oleaceae > Fraxinus > Fraxinus platypoda. The sequence goes on along the minus strand of CAIGRT010171445.1, from coordinate 1,562 downwards.
ATGTCCTTGGACACCCTTCAGCAACTCAATACAAAGATGTGTGGGTTTTATTGTTTTAATAAATGTTACTAATGCAGTTCTAACACGAGCAAAATGAAGTTGTGACTCATAATTTATAGGATGATTATGTGAAAATCATTTCGAAGGGTTCTCCCATAGAAGAATAATACACAGACGAAATTAGGGTACTCGACCATGATTCCTTATTAATGACCATAGCTCTCAATCTCATACAATACTTCCTTATTGCAAGATAATCTTACATATAGCTCCATCTTCTACAGTTCATAGATCTTTCAAAAAGAAGTTAAACATACAAATATGGATCACATAAAGCAATTGAGAATCAAACAATCTTTAAAATGAGGATACCGTTTTTGTTTTTCTTCTTCCAAAAATGGGGATAACTAAGTCGATGTTCATTTAGAATGTAATATTTTCACATATTGAAAAACTCATTCAATTTCCTGTGTAATTGCTAATTCTCAGGAAATGAGTTCCAAAAAATTTAGCCCTAAAATGTTAAACTTATTTGTCTGTTTGGAATCAAGTTTCTATAACACCAATATTTCACAATTGTCGCTTCAGTTCTCACCAATGAGCAAACCCTGAACATAATAAATTCAGCTTACAAAGTTCATTGTACAAGTCTCAGTTATATACCCAAAAATTTCAGAGATTAAAGTGTATAGTGATGTACCATTTTTAAGCTCCAATTCATTCTCCAGTTTCTGAAAACACAATCTTGATTGTGGATCCTGCTACCCATCTTCCCCTAAAAACTTGTATTGTGAGCGACACAATGCAGATTGAGAATCAGGAATCACAAGAGCATCGCCAATTGCCTTCTCTGCCACTCTCACCACATCTGCCACAACCACCGCCACATCCCTTGTGATCTCCTTGGCAGCCACCACGGCCTCGTAAAATAGTAGGAACACAACTCAGATAAATAGCAATACATTACGAAAATACAATTATACAAGGCCAATACTAACAAAAGTGAAAGTGATTTTGGGCGTGATTTCAGAGTCTCGCAATCTGAGCTGCTTTATCCCTATATATTAAGGATTGGAAAATCGAATTTACAGGAAAAACAAACCAAGAAAAAAAAAACCATAGTTGACTTCGAAAAATTTACCAGCAAAGATAAAAATTATCAGTTCATGGCCGAAGAGTTGAACACATGCATGAAATGACAAAATGCATGTATGGAACCCTCTTTAACTAATAAATTCCAGAATTTTAATTTTGTAATATGATGCATAAATTTCTATGTCTTCAGCAGAGATATATATTTCCCAGCTTAAATATCAGGGGGAAAAAAATAATGAGAGAAAAATGGTTCAACTGCAAAACAAGTATGAAACAAACATGACCGTTAATTTCTAAAATGCTATCATAGAAACTAAAAATTATCATTTTTTCTTCATTTCAACATGTATTCTTTTTCTGGGGGAGTTTCAGAACACAATCAATGGATGGTTTAAGTTTCTTCCGAGTTTATTCACAATAAATTAATCGAAGTTGATAGATAATGGATGAAACAACATTTGGCATCA
>CAIGRT010171420.1:0-22925 GCA_903798405.1 Fraxinus platypoda | reverse complement strand
AATCTTCATCTTCATAAACAGAATAACAATGTAACTTGCACATGAAAGAGAGAGTTATGAAAGATGCCCCGGAGCACAAATAACACTTTTTATAAATATTGAAAGATTAACTACTATTCTTTGATGAGCAAAATCTAATCCTCCCATTTACAACATCAAAAGCAAAAAGGTGGTAAACCAAAGTGGGTTAAGAACCCCATTTTCATCGGTCATAAAAGTTGTTGGTCAGAAGAGGAAGGGTTTAAAGATATTTGGGGACATAGCAAAGCTTTATACCCATTATATTTAATAAAAATTGGCAAGATCTTCCCAAAAAAAAAAAAAAAAAATCCCAAAAAGGGTGGGAGGGAGGAGAGGTGGGTTCATGTGCATGGTACATTACCCTCCGAATCACGTATAATCTGATTGTTAATTTCATGTTAGGTTTTGATAAGTTCTATGTTAACTAGAATTGTACTAAGGTAGAATTATGATTGCATATCCTTTGCACACGTGAAAATAAGATAAATGAATCTCCTAATTGCATGTATTATACATATTTTTATTCTAATAAAAACAAATAACTTAAATAAATAAATAATCAATCTCTTATTTTTCCTTGAAATCAAAATAAATGGACAAAAGTTTCAAATACAATACTATATAACTTAACTAATTCAAATTAATTGAAGTCCTTGACTAATCTATTACTAAAGTTTATTAGAAAACTTATCGTAATTCAAATCCTACATGATTAAGGATTTACATTTATTTCTATCCTAATTAAAATAGATTAAGATTACAAAATAACTAATAATTATCACCAACCAATAACTTGACGAATAAAAAGGTGAACCGAGAATATACTTAATTAATTACAAAGGTTATCCCCTTAATTATAATTTTCCATAAATTTCTTTAGACGATTAAAACTCGAGTTTAACTTGACCAAGTTAACGTTTTCTTGTGTCCATAATTCACCATTTAATACGAGTTTCGAAATGAGCCTAACATTGAAAGGATAATTCTAACTCCTTCATTAGTTAATTATTTGGCCCAATTAAATAAAAGTATACAATTTAATACTTATGTCTACTTTGGTCCATTAACTATAAGGATATCCATATAAATCAAAATTAACTATTAAGCATAACAAATTGACTAGCATAAAGACTTGACTTGACATGACATTTCTATCAATTAGCAAATGAATTATACGCAACATAACTCATAAAGTTTCGTGGTTCTACAACTTCACTAGCTCTAGCCATCATCTTTGTATTAATCTCCTTCTGAGTGAAGAAGTATTTAAAACTTTTATGGTGTGTAGATTTCGTAGTTGCTCCTTTACACGTAGTACAGTGCCCCAAACTTTAACTTTAAAATTCGAAATGTTACTGAATTCTTTATTTATTTATTAATATTATTATTATTATTTCTAAGCAAAATATAACATGATCGTATAATTCCTTGTTTTTGAGATAATAAAGTTGATCTTTGTAACTTAAAGAGGAATCAATAATTCAACTCAACAAATTTAAAGGAGTAGTCACATGTAAATTTAATTAACATAATTCAAATGTCAATTTATACGAACTATTAGTAAAATACGAATGTCAAAATTACTAAGTAATGTGCAAATACTAAACTCGAAAATATCATTTAAAATATAAATCTAGCCATGAACACGCTAAAATTTTTACTTTACAATCCATAAGCATCAACGCGTCCAACTTCCACGCATCCAGCACGACCTATTCTAACCTAAAATCTTTGTAAGGGTGATTTTAAAAAAAAAAATTAGTAAAATACGTGCAAAATTCGTATTCAACATCATATAAATATAAATAAAATATTTCATACTTAACATTCTTAGATTTGGTGCAACTGATCGCTATAATAGATAGCTCAAGAATTTTCTTTAGAATTTCCACGTCTCATAGGATTTACACAATTGGACCGACGGTCTATCCCAAAAGATTTAACATAAAATCGACTCGAGGCCTCAAGGCATTAAATGTAATCATAACATAAATATCATGGAGAAATGAGAATTTAACTACTGCACCTTATTTATGTTACCTTAAATGAAAATCTGAAAATGTCAAGAAATTGGAAGACATTTATTTTGATTCAAATCTCCTCCAAACTGCCTTGATTTGGCGAATACAAAACTATATAATTGAAATTTTAATATAAACCGTGACTCCAAAATGACCGTGCGTTATTAGCATATTTATGAGATGAATGTGGCTAAGAAATGGGTGAACGAAAGTGGCATAGTGGTTAAGAAAAATAATCTCACATTCCCATAATATATACACGCATGTACACATATCAAATAACAAACTTTCTTTAACAAGTTAAACCTCCACATCTATTTGTCCACCAATCAATGCAAAATGATTTGTAAAATGATAGTACAATATTAGATGAAAAAAAAAAAAATTATTTCAAGCACAATAACTTGGCATATCTCGTTCAAAATAACTTTTTCTAGAGCCAAATTTATGTAATTTAACGTGCGCAACAAAATGAGACCCATATTGATATATTTTTAACAACTTCTACAATACTTAATTATTTATCCCACTTAATACATGCAAAAAATAAAATAAAAATTTAAGAAAACAAATCTTTTTAAGAGAAATAAGTGGATTGTACTATGACTTTAACTTATGGACTTTTGTGTGATTGATAAGGCTAGATATAGAATACTCCATTTTCTAAATGTCCAAAATTAAATGAGAAAAAAATTAAATAAAATTTGGGATGCTACATTCTTTCTTTCTTCAAATAATTTTATCCTTGAAATTACCTTATTTAGTTGAAAGCTCTGGATAGTTGGCTTTTATCTCGTTTTCTTCCTCCCAAGTAGCTTCTTTGTCTCCATGATTTTTTCATTGAATCTTAACCAAGACAACTTCTTTGTTTCTCAATGCCTATACTTTCCTTTCAATAATTTTTGGATCCAAAATTCCGTTATCTCTAACTTCGTTCCAATGAACTCGTGATTAACACCTTCTACTATAGAGGGCTTCATAAATATCCATGCAAATAGTAGCTTAGAAGCTATTATTGTACACAAACTCTACTAATGGCAGAAGTGACTCCCAACCACCTCTCAAATCCAAGACATGTCTGGAGCATATCTTCTATGGTCTGAATAGTCTTTTCTGATTGTATGGTTGAGGATGATAGACAGTACTAAAGTTTAACTTTGTCTCCATAGCTCTTTCCAGGCTCTTCCAAAATTTGGAAGCGAACCTTGTATCTCGGCCTGAGACTATAGAGGCTAGAACTCCATATAGCCTGACAATTTTTTTGACATATAACTGGGCAAACATGCTGTAGTTCATTCTTATTGGAAGAATGTGAGCTAACTTTGTCAATCTATCCATAATTACCCAGATAGCATCGTGTTCCCTATTTGATTTCAAAGAACCCACAACAAAATCCATAGTTATCTGCTCCCATTTCCACTATAGAATTTCCATTGGGTTTAACAGCCCAGATGGCCTCTGATATTCTGCCTTAACTTACTGACATATCATACACTTCTCAACAAAGAGACCAATTTTTCTTTACATATTTCTCCACCAAAATTTATTGTGAAGGTCTTGATACATTTTTGTGCCCCCAGGGAAGTGCAACGTACGAAGAAGGGTGGGCTTCTTCCAGTATCTATTTCTTTATTCCTTCGTCTTTCGGTACATATAATCTTCTTCCAAACGTTAAAACTTCTGCCTTAATTTTTCTCAAGAACGGGTCTTTATCTTGGGCATCCTTGACTCGGTCCCTAAGTGTAGGTTGGATCTTTAATGCTGCAATCTTCGCAATGACATGAGCCGATGGGATGACAACATCTAATTTCAATTTTTCAAACTCCTTTACCAACTGTCCTACTGTCTTCCTACTAAGAGCACCAACAACTACATTAGATTTACTCGGATGGTAATATATGTCATACCTTCTCCCGTAGAGATAGTGACGCCATATCTTTAGAGCATGTACTACCGCTACCAACTCTAAATTGTGTCTAAGGTAGTTTTGCTCATGTTGCTTTAACTGTCTTGAGGCATAAACGATCACTTTCCCATTCTGTATCAATACACACCCCAAACCTTGTTTAGATGTATCACTATATATAACAAATCTATTTGAGCCCTCTAGTATAGCTAACACCAGAGGTGTGACCAATTTTTATTTCAGTTCTTGAAAACTCTTCATGGACTTTTTAGTCCACTGAAATTTTACCCTTTTTCTAATTAATTGGGTCATTAGCCCAGCTATTTTGGATAATCATTTAATGAATTTCCGATAATAACTAGCCAGTCCTATGAAACTACGGACTACACCTACATTCAACGGATTTAGACAATTTGGTTATTGCCCAAACTTTAGTAGGATCTACTTCAATCCTTCGCATCGTAACCACATGACCTAGAAAACCTATATGTTCCAACCAAAATTCATACTCCTGAATTTGACGTACCATTTCTCATTTTTTAGTATTTCTCATACTATCTTGAGTTGTTCTTCATCTTGTTCCTTGAATACACCAAAATGTCATCGATGAAGACAATGTCAAATTGATCTAAATACTAATGAAATACTCTATTAATCAAATCCATGAACATTGATAGAGCATTTGTCAATCCAAAAAGCATTATAGTGAACTTATAAATGACCACAGCGAGTTCTAAATGCCATCTTTGGAATGTCCTTTGCCTTCATTTTAGCTGGTGATAACCTGTCCTCAACTCAATTTTGGAAATTACTATTGCACCCTTCAAGTGATCTAAGAGGTCTTCAATCCAAAAAAAGAGATATCTATTTTTTATAGTCAACCGATTTAGCTCACAATAATCAATGCACACCTTCATTGAACCATCATTTTCTTTATAAAAATAATCGATGCACCTTAAGGAGATACACTTAGTCGGATGAAACATTTATCCAATAATTCCTACAACAGTATCAACTCATGTAGTTCCTTCAACGCTATCCTATATGGAGTTTTAGACACTGGAGCAGCTCCAGGCATAAGATCTATTGTAAACTCCACTTATGTAACATCCCAAAATTCTTATGGCATCTTTTTATAAATTTGAAAATTTGAGGGACTAAAGTGAAATAATTATTATATCCCAAGTATTTGGGTCAAATAACTAAATATCGGTAGAGTGAGAATTAGTATATTAGTATTGGACTCATTTCGTAGCTTGTAATTAATTATGTGTTTTTGACCGAAGAAAAATTGTTTTGGATAATATCACGTGAAGTTAGATCCAATTTAGAATAAACAAGGTTAAAGAGAATTAGTAATTAATTAAGTTATTTTATGATTTAAATTCTTCGGATGCCATGTGGAGGATAATGTTGATTTTGAAAAAAGGAAATTCTATTTTGATTTTGATAAAATTTTAATTGTAATAATCATTTGATTTCCATAAAGTTTAATTCTAATCTTAATTTGATTTTGATAAAGTTTAATAGTAATCCTAATTGTATTATTTGAAACCAATTCTTATCCAAATTATTTGTATTACGAGATTTTCCCATTCTTGTTGTATACAAACTTAGTTGTAAATTTTAACTATAAATACTGCAAGAAGTCACATTATTTCACCATAGAAAATAAACAGAGCCACAACAGACAGAGTGAGAAGGAGAGGAAAAAATATAGAAAAATAATAGGATAATTTTCATGTGCAAGATTTTATCTTCTTTTCAACCTTCGAATACGAGGTAAGATACACAACATGCAAGTGGTTCATTTTCTTATGCCTTTATGTATTCAATTAAATATGTATGAATTACCACTAGATCTCGGATTCGACCTAACGAAATGTGAAATCTTTCGGGAATTCAAAATGAAATGAAATGCAAAATTCTTTGAAAATTCGAAACAACAACGTGATGAGTGTCTCGCTTGATCACCAAAATACTCCAAATGAAATGTTAATTTACATGTTGGTTCAGTTCGATTGAAACTATGGCAAGATGGTGATGCGAGCTGCTAAAAGAATTGAAGAAATAAAAAATATTAAGTTTTTCTATCTTTCCATTGATTATTTGTTTTAATTTATTTAAAGACATATTTATTTAATAGTTAGGTAAGTTTTTCTATCTTTCCATTTATTTTTTATATTTAATTTGTTCAAAGACATATTTATTTAATAGTTAGGTGATTATATTTTCGTTTAAAAAAAATAAAATACAATTTTCATGTTTTGATTGTTATTTATTATTAAAAATAAAAAAAATAATTTACTTTTACAGTTTCTGCATTTTTTTGTAACATTCTAGAGTTTTTGAAATTTGGAGTGTTACGGACTTGCATATCTGGTGGAGTGCTAGGTAGGTCATCAGGGAATATATCAATAAAATCTCGTACAATCGGTACAACGCTAACAGGGAGCCCCAATTGCTGAGTTCTAGATATATTCACAAGATATCCTTTCCAAGATCTCTTCTTCAACATCTTCTATATCTTTATGGCCAAGACGAGGCTAGATAAAAACTTAACTTGTGCCGTGAAGAATAAAAAATCTTCTTTTCTAGGCCTCTGAAAAACTACTTTCTTCTTGAAACATCGGATGGTTGCTTGATAGCTCTCCAACCAATCCATTCCTAGAATAACATCAACTTATAATTTATTTCCATCAATTTTTAACTTTACCATCCTAGCTATCTGATTGATGTTCAAAATTCTACCTGATAGGATGGTAACTTCTAGAACAATATTTGATTTCTCACATGTAATACATGATTTAGCAATAAATGCAGCAGAGATAAATGAATGAGTAGCTCTTGAGTCTATAAGAACATGTGCAGGTAGTTCAGATATTGATAGAACACCTACCATTACGTTCAGATCCTCTGTTGTCTCTTCTTGGGTAAAAGTAAATACTGTAGCTTTTCCTTTATTGCTTTGCTCATATTCCTTCTTAGGTGGGTATACCTTACAGTTCGAGATAAAACACCCTTCCTTGCTATATCGATAGCACACATTCTTTCCAAAGCAATATTCTCCCCTGTGGACCTTATTTCATTTAGGACATGTAGGATTAATCTTATTTGGTTTGCTTGATACTGACCCCGATCCTATGTTGGCCTTTTTGTTCTGTCCTAATCCTTTCACTGCATTCTATCCATTCCATTTCCATTTCCCAAAAGATTCATTATTTTGCTCGATCATCCTATCCATTCTTAGTTGATACAAAATTGACTGAACTTGTTGTAGTGCTTCACTATAGGTTTTGGTATAGTAAGATGTCATGATTCCCTCAATCTCTAGACGCAATCCTAGTTTGAACCTCCTACCCTTGTTTTCCTTAGTGTCCCAAGGCGTGGGGCATACTATTGACCTATGGTTGACTCTATGCTTAATATTTTGATTACATATATATGGCAATTCATTTTCCTCTTTAAGGAAGATGAAATAAAATGGGTCTTTAACTTAATTTTTCCCCTTGGTCCTTATACTTATTTACTTAATAGAATAAGGAAATAACAATACAAATCCACAAATAAAACATTAAATCATCTTTTACTTATAATTTGATCATTTTGAAAAATAACGTGTGCAAATCTAGTCTTGAAAATATGTACTATACAAAAATAAATTTTCATTGTCGGGTCCAATCTTTGGGAAACATTACATTTTTTCCTACCTTAAATAATTTTTCTTTTTAAAAAGAACATGCATGGTTGCTTGTTGAACTTCCATGAGCTTAAATTTATTTAAAGCATATCGGACTATTATTAGGCTTTCACTTCTTATGTAGGCCGGTCATAAAGTTCGTATATGGGCTAGGCTTGTAGCTGGCTTGTGGTTCTAAATCATCACAAAAAAGTGAGCCTAGTTTAATTTTACTTTTCGGGCTTCTACATCCCTTACACTTACAAAGAATTCAATGTAACATTGATCGATCATTGACAAAATTATCACTCTAAAGACTTTCACATTACAAATCGTACTCACAATGAAGGTCGAGATGGAAGTTGAGCATTCAAGTCAAAGCATCTGAGACAAGAGCTACAAAATTCAAATGTCAAAGGAAGTTCATAAGACTAGACGTTTCTATTCATTTGTAAAGGTATAACTGCTTCAATCTTTAACAATAAATGATAAAAGTTTAAGAACTATTTTGATGCACTAAAATCTATTTCGATCATCACTTGCATAAAATATTTTTTTCAAAAGCAAAATTAATTTTTAAAATTATAGTTGAGCTTTGATCATAGTTTGAAAACAACGTTCAAAAGCTTACATTTTTTTAGAACATTCACGTCGAATCAAATAAAGCCAAAACAGACAAAACTTATGAAAGGACGTCCGGTACATACGGATGTCCAAATCGTCCACGCTGATATTTGGTTCATTTAACAGTCATTTTTTTGATCGTTTTGATTTCTAGTACACAACGACTAGTTTCGTACGTTCTAACGTGAAAGATGATGTCGGATATTTGTCCAGTTTCACAAACTGTTTTGCTCTTTGAACTCTATAAATACATTTACTTTTTGAATTCATTGTAGCATTCTTTAATAGCATTAAAATGAGAAATTCTTGAGCAAAACTCTTTGAGTTTACATTTTGTTTGTTTCATAAAACATTTGCTTTGAAAACCTTTGATTGATTGAATTAACTTTTGAAAATCATATTTTTCATTATAGGTTTCTATCTAACACTTGAATTCATTTATCGCAAATTTATTGAATTGTTAGACTCTCTTAGGACTTAATTCATTTTGTATCATTTATTACGAATGATGTTCAAATTGTAAAATCATTCTTCAAATTTGTGGATTGTATTGAGGCCACTTGAAAGCTCAATAGGTTGGGTCGTATTGAAGTCCTGTAATGCTCAAAATTGTATAAGGATCGGTACTCATTGTTTGTAAGTCATCAAAAGTGTTGTTATGACTTGGATTGCGCCACAAGTCAATAAATATAATGTAAAGGCCATTATCGTGACGAAGAGCTTGGTAAAGAATGACTTAGATTATTGTTTTGGATTAAACCTTTACAATTATATCGTTTGCACATTCTCTTCCTTTACTTATTGCTTTTGTATTTGTGCATTTTGTTTCAATGATTTGTTGATTCCTAACTTGCTTGAGTTTAAGTTAATTTTTTGAAAAAGTTTTGAAAACCAATTCTAATGAAAAATGCTCATATGATGATTTATCTACTTCCAATGATGAGATTCTTGAGGAATTTAAAAATTTTGCTTTAAATCATTCCATTTTAAAAAAGAAACACTTCTTATCGAAAAATGAAGTTAAGAAAATTTTAGAAACTCAAAAAGATCTTAAAAAAGAAAATGTTGATTCTCTTTAAAAGAAAAAGTTGAAGACTTGATTAAGATTATTTACAAGTTCACTCAGGGCAAGAAAATTTTAAATTTATTACTTGTTGAACAAAAATGTATTTTTGACGAAGGAGAAATTTGATATAAACCTTTCTTAAAACAAAAATCTCTAAAAAAATTTATTCGTTAAAGTATCCAATTCTTCTCTTCCAAATACTACATGTAGTTTCTGTAATAAAAATGGACATGTTGCTTTTAATTGTCTAATTAAAAAAAAGGCTACACATTGAAAGCAAAACCAAGTGGGTTCAAGAGTCCATTAAACCTAACTACCAAGGGCCCAAAGTTGTATGGGTACTAAAAATAAAAAATTGAATCATTTTTGTAGGTACCAAAGAAAATACCGAGTAAATAATTTTTGGATAGTAGATGCTCAAAGCACATGATCGGAGATCAATCTCTATTGTCAAATCTTAAAAAGAAGGATGGATGCCATGTTACTTTTGAAAATAATGCCAAAGGAAAGATCATTAACATTGGAAACATTTGTAATAACTCATCTCTTTCTATTGAGAATGTTTTATTAGTAGACAACCTCAAATATAACTTACTAAGTATTAGACAATTATGTGATAAATGTTATTATATTAAACTTGATTATTCTTAGTGCCCTATTAAGGATGCTACATCAAAGGAGGCGATATTTATAGGAAGCCGAATTAAAGGTGTCTATGTCTTAAATATTGAATTTGAAAATGATGAAAAATGTTTATCAAGTTTGAAAGTCGATAAATACTTTGTTGTGGCATGGAAGATTAGGCTATGTTAGTATGGACTTACTTTAAAAAAAATTAAAAAATTGTTTTGTTGACGGATTGCCAAACTTGAAATTTGAAAAAGATAAAATTTACGACGCATTTCAATTTGGAAAATAAGTGAAGAGTTCTTTCAAACTTAAGCAATATTCTACAACTACAAAACCATTACAACTCCTCCACATGGATCTTTTTGGACTATCTAGAACCGCTAGCATAAGTGGTAAACAATATGCATTCGTAATTGTCGACGACTTTTCTAGATTCACTTGGGTCCTATTTTTGAATTTGAAAGATATAGCTTGGAATACATTTAAACAATTTGGTAAAAAGGTTTAAAAAAAATACTACTACAACTATTAGAAGTGGAGAATTTGATAACAACACATTTGATAATTTTTGCAATGAAAATGGATATGAACATAACTTTTTGGCTCCTAGAACCCCTCAACAAAATGGTCTAATTGAAAGGAAGAAGTACATTGCAAGAAATGACTTGAACCATGCTTAATGAAAATAGCATACCAAAACACATTTGGGTCGAAGCCGTGAACACCTCTTGCTACATTGTAAATACAATTGTAGTTGAAAGAAAACAAAAACTCTCTATGAGCTTTGAAAAAATAGAATTTCAAATATCAGTTATTTCAAAGTATTTGGTTACAAATGTTTAATTTTAAACACAAAAGAAAATTTGAGCAAATTTGATTAAAAATCTGAAATTTAAATCTTCCTAGGATATTCATCGACTAGAAAATCTTATAGAGTCTTTAACAAAAGGACTTTAGTCATTGAAGAATCCATACATGTCAATTTTGATGAAACTAATCATCTTGATCAAGAGAAAGGTATTATTATTGGTGTAAGATTGGAGATTCCTTTCGAGCAAATGGACATCCAAGATCAAAACAAGGAAAATCCTAAATGTCAACATGAGCCAAAAAAAAAAAAAAAAGATCGACAAAGTGGAATAGAACCTTCCGAAGTACAAAATGATCCTACTTTACCTAAGGAATGTAGGTTTGTTCATTCTCATCCAAAAGAACGTATTATTGGTGATCCATCCAAATGTATTACTAGTAGAGCTTCTACTAGGAATCTTTTCAATCGTTGTGCATTTTTTTCGCAATTTGAACCCAAGAACTATAAAGAAGTCAAGTTTGATGCATTTTGGATTCTAGAGAGTTTCTTTCTAGCATCTTGTTCCTAACCACAACTTTCATGTCTTCCCATTAAGGTAGAAGTGAATGTATAAGGTTATGCACAACCTCGATATGTGTGATCTCAAGTCCTTCATCCATAGTTGCAGTCTATCTCTCATAGATGTCTTGAACATGCTCGACAAGTGAACGAGTCGAATATGTCACCAATTCTCATAGGACCAAATGATGGACCTTGTGTTCAATGCTGCTTTACATGTTGTCGTCTTTTTAGTTGTCTGATAAAATCTAGCCATGCTTGTCACATAAGTGTCCAATTATGTTTGATTTCTTTTGTTATTGACATCGCATTATACTATATGCTCTTACGATTTTAATAAAAAAGATTAATCATCATACCTCAGAGAATATTATAACAAGATAATAACATGTGTAACATATTTCATTCTAAATATTTTATCATAATCATTTCATGAATTCAAATTTAAATGATTAATAAATCATGAACATAACATTTTATTATGTACCTTGGGTTCGCCGGATGGAGTTGATTGGCGAGTGTTATGTGACATAGGTCTTATTTTAATACTTGTTTAAAATATTTAGATAAAATGTCATCACATGTAGAACCATTAAGAAACATGTAGAAACTTGTTGTCTTGTATCCATTTCTATGAAAATTCAAACAATAGTACAATTCATAGCCTAAAGGGGAAAAAAAAAATTAGCCCTCGTTTGAGCTCCGTTTTGGGGAAAATGTATTTTGGAATAATGTTTTTTTTAAAGAATGTGTGGTTAAAAAATATGAAAAAAGTTTTCGATGTACGGGTAAAATTATTTTATTGGAGAATTTGTGGTTGAAAATGAATTTTTGATAAAATGGTACTCAAGCAAAGGGCTTATTTTTGAATATGTAGCAAAAGTGGTAACTTCCTAAATAGACTTCAGAAAGCTAAAAAGTTAAATATCCCAATGTTATGCAATGTACCGTCTATATCCACGTGGATTTGGAGTTCAATACAATCTTAGAGACCTAAAAGTAGAATAACAGCATATCTTGCTCAATTCAGAAAGTTACCCAAGATTTGAACATCTGATGATTGTGTTCTCCAAATGTCCAACAAGAATGTTGTAAACTTGGATTACTCCAACCAAATGAGTGTTCAAGGGAATGACAATAGTAGATTTTAGTGTTTCATGAAGGAGAGAAGATGATGATAAGAAAATGAGAATAATTGCATAGAGATTCTACTCGACTGTGGAAGAAGGGAAGCCAATATTGAATTATGGCTAAATGTAAATTGAAAGGAGAATTAAGGCATTATGTCTTTTTACATACAAGGACATTTTAGTAATTTACAAAATTTGTTTTCCTTTTCTTTGTATCTTTAGACTCTCTAACTAAAAAAGATAGTTGTTGGGCTTTATAAATATATTTTTGCTTCGACTAGGCCTTTTAAATGAAATCCCCGTAATTAATGTTATTTGCGGTCCTTGAAATTTTAATGAAATTTCAATTGGGTCACTATCTTTTATTGAGTAACTAAACTTCAATTTGATTTCAAATTTCCCCACACTATCACTTTGTCATCAGCAATTTATGAAAATTATTTAATTAACAGTTATACCGCAATGAATCTTCCATGTAATCGTTGCAGGGCATGCCATACTAGTACACCATGTTGTAAAAGTGTTAAATTTCGTAAATGTTTGGTAGAACTTTTTGTAAATTATAAGCTATGGATTTTATAGAATGTATGGAAGCAATGTGAATCAAAAGATGTGAATTCTATGAAATATGCTGATAAAAGTCATATTTTATCAAACATACACTCCAAAACTCATTTTTAATGTATTAGGAGAAAATTGGACGAGTTGACTAGATAATCTCCAGATAACAATTTGATAAAAAAAAATAGAAAAAAAGAAGATGAAAGAATTGACCATCTCCTTGTGACGAATACCAATATAAATTGAAGATGAAAATTCGGGTTGGAACTGCAAGAAAGCATTTATTATAGGCTATGGATTTCATGGAATGTGTGGAAGCAATGTGAATCAAAGTTGAGAATCGTATGAAATATGTGGATAGAAGTTATTTGTTTATCAAACATACTCTCCAATTCTCCTTTTTAACGTATTTCGGGAAAATTGGACGAGTTGACTAAATAATTCTCATATAACAGTTTAACAAAAAAAAAAAAAAATTAGAAAATTGATCATTTCCGTAGGGCAAATACCAATATAAAATGAAGATGAAAATCAGGTTAGAAATGCAAGAAAATATTATAAGCTATAGATTTTATGAAATGCGTGGAAGCAATATGAATCAAAACTGTGAATCCTATTAAATATGTAGATAGAAGTCATGTTTTATCAAGCATACTCTCCAATTCTCATTTTTAATTCTCATTTTTAACATATTTCCGGAGAATTGGACGAGTTGACTAGATAATCCTCATGTAACATTTTGACAAAAATAAAATAGAAAATTGACAGTTTCCCTTAGGCAAATACCAATATAAAGTGAAGATTAAAATTCGAGTTGGAAACGCAAGAAAAATATTTATTATAGATTTATGTGCTTTATTTGTGGAAGTTTGATGATTGTAACTGCAAATCTCCATTCAAATGTACAATCACAAACTAAAGAAAACACTGATTAGCACGTAGCCAAATGGCCAAGCATCATAAGTCCTACTATATTTTCTTTCTTATATATTAGTATTGGCGATTTAGATGGTTACGTGTTTCTTTGCTATTGCATTTTGTACTGTTGGAATGCTCTTCAACGATAATTTCCAGGTTCTCTCTCTATCTCTCTCACACCCTTCTACAAGCCTAGATCTGTTATGCTATTATGAGTTTGCTATCGTACCAATACATTTTTGACATTTTGTAACATCACATTTTAGAAGGAATAAATTGGGCATGTACAACTAGTGGCGCCTCTTATGCAGGCCCCCATCTATAGGGGACGCCAAGTGTGATCGACATATCGTTCTTGACATTTTATAAATTTTGAGAATGACGCTTTAAATATAATTCTTGACATTGTTTCAAATGTCAAGAACTATGTTACAAATTTAGCAAAGCTACGGAACATTTTGTGTTTAGCATTGACCATATTGCTCGCGGATAGCATGTTCGTTTTAGATATTCATGTTAAATAATCTTAATTGCTTTGAGGACATGCAGATATGAAATATGTTATGAGATTCGTTGTCTGGTATGGTGGTATATTCGTCAACATTGAGGACGAGTGGAAGTGGTTTTGGAACCAAACAATGTCAATTGTTATTCGAAATGACATTAGATATGAAGAGCATGTCAATAAATTATTCGAAAAATGTAATCTTGACAGATGAAAATTATAAATCCACCTGAAATTTAAAGTTCCGAACATGAATGTACCCCCCCAATGTAGCCGACGACAAGGATTTGCAATGGTACATTTTAGTTCACACACAAGTGGCCTTGTTTATAATTGTAGATGAATATGATGTCAGAGAGCAAGAGGTAAATGTTGGAGCTGATCCTATAAAGATGCATTCTATGGGCATGAAGAAGTTGGTGTGTCTGAACTAGAAGAGCCGCGAATGATTGTTGATACGGATGTTAGCCAAGTTGAAGGAAATCCATATATTGGAAATACAAAGCAGTTGGAAGATCAATGGGAAATTTGTGGAAAATCAAATCTTCTTTAGCAAGAAAGAATTGCACACAAGGCTTCAACTATATTCTTTGACCGAGAAGTTTAATTTCAAAGTTAAAAAGTTGAATACTAGATCTCTCACTGTATGTTGCGTCACTACCAACTGTCATTGGATATTACGAGCTTCCAAGATAAACAACTTAGATATAGCTAAGGTTCGGAGGTAGATACCCGAGTACACATGTTCTATAGATATTCAACAGAATGCACAAATGCATGTAACAAGTGCCCTAATTGGACAACACATAATGCGGCAATTGGACGATACAAACCAACCTTACGTTCTGACAAGTGTTATTGGATCTATCGAACATGAGTTTGGTGTAAAGATTAGCTACAACAAAGCCTAGATGAGGTAAAAAGAAAGGTTTTGAATGGCTCCGTGGTTCACCTGAAGAGAGTTTTCAAAAATTTCCTTCATACTGCCATGTGTTAAGTAAAAGAAACCCTGGAATCGTCGTACACATTGAGCTCGACAGCAATAATAGGTTCTTGTACTTCTTCTTAGAATTCGAGAATAGTATACGTGGCTTTCGAGATTACATGAGATCGATCATTTGTGTTGACAGGGGGTCATTTGAAGGGCCAATACAAGGGATCACTATTAGTTGCTACAGTTCAGGATGCTAACATGCAGATATATCATATTGCTTGGGGGATTGTCGACGAGGAAACAAATGCATCGTGAATTAGTTCTTCATGAAGATGAAGAAGTGGTTGACAACTCAGAACGGCTGGTGTTTCTATCGAATAGGAATGAGAGCATTAAGTGGGCAATATCCAGGTTGTACCAATTTTCTCACCATGGTGCCGGTATGCGGCATATTGAGAAAAATCTTGTTAGTAGGTATGGCATAGCAATGCCGTGTTCTTGTTCAAGCGTGCAGTACTAGCATACTGCATATCAGTATTCGAACAGTTAATGAGACATATTAGAACCATCCGACCAGCAGTTGTTTCTAAATTGGAATGTGTTGGTATATCCTCATGGTCATGTGCAAAATCCGTAGTAATCAGTACAACATTATGGCAACAGCAGTACGGAGTCCATTAATTCAGTCCTCAGGTGACAACAAAGTTTTCCTATAATCTTGTTGGTCGACAGCATTAGGTCGTTGATGCAAAAGTGGTTTTTCAATAGGAGAACCGCGTCCACCAAGTGTCAGAATGCCATGACACCAAAAATGGATGGAGAATTGAGAAAATCGTTTGACTCCTGTGCGACATTACAAGTACGTCACTTGGATGAACTTTTGTTGAAGGTTGGTGTAGGTACGAACATGTGTACTGTAGACCTTATATGTAACACATGCTCATGTTGAGAGTTTCAAATGCTACAGATACCGTGCACACATGCACCCCGAGCAGCTTGCGCAAAAGAAAATTCACTTTATATTGGACAATACTCCAGTTGGGCTCTACAATGAAGTGTTCATGTTAGGAAAAACATAAATGTGTATAAATTATATTCTAGTAACATACCTTTTACATGCATGAAATCGAATAGAATTTCGATTTACCAAAACTGAAAACAAGAAGTAGAAAGAAGAAATGCATAAATATGAATTTGGTCAAGGTAAGAGTTGAACTTTTCTTTGTCCTTAAGACGATTATGCCCTGCATGAGTGCTAATGGTTTCCGACATTCGTCTTCCAAGAAACAACAACCACATCCTAGAATAGGAGCACCCAAAATTACGTAGATCAATGAACCTTACTAATGTCTTGAATCTCTTTATATGAAACTTGACTCCAAAAGAATGCAGAATTAAGTGAATATACATTAACATGATAATGCAATGGAGTAAAAATGATGAATAAAAATCCAAACACATGGGGTCTATATATAGTTGTTGAAAGTTGTATCTCAAAAGACACAACCCTGCAAAAGGACAACTATTGGAATGAGTCTCTATACATGAAGAGACACACCTATTGGGAAATAATAATTCCAAAAGTCATGATCTTTCATATGTAAAGATACACCTTTTAGCCAAACAGTTCTAGAATATTTCATAATACTGTACATAATTTTCAAACAACGTCATGTATTTAAATGACTTAAATTTGGCTTAATTCTTCACTCACTGACTAATGGTTCCCAATTAAATAATTAATTAAAATTGGTCCAAAACCAGTTTCTTATACAAAATTTCAACAATCTCCCACATTAATGAAACTGACTATGCAGACACTAGTAGAGAGTACATGTTGAAAGATATTGAATTAGGAGAGATAGCTTCTGACTTTGAATCTGTCTTAGTGAAATACTATTGAATTTACTTGGCTAATTACTAAACATGATGTCTTGAACTATTTAGCCGATATAAACCAAGACAACAATACTCATATAATATCTTTCCTAACACTTTTGGT
Organism: Fraxinus platypoda; assembly: GCA_903798405.1. Classification (NCBI taxonomy): domain Eukaryota; kingdom Viridiplantae; phylum Streptophyta; class Magnoliopsida; order Lamiales; family Oleaceae; genus Fraxinus; species Fraxinus platypoda. The sequence goes on along the minus strand of CAIGRT010171420.1, from coordinate 5,559 downwards.
TATCATGATTATATTTATTTTGGCCATAAACAATTCTTGATTTCATAAGTGCTTTAAAAAATTCAAGCTTTCGAACATTTTCATAGAAGCGGTCTCACTTCACACTTACATAAGTGATCTCCTATTAAGAGTATCTGCCGTACTCCACTTGATTTTTCCAAACTATAGGAATCATTAAAAGTTTAATTTAACCTAAAACATTCTACACAAACATTTTTCTTATAATAGGAATGTGTAGGAGTTAATTCCCAAATCCCAAGTGCTCATTGAATCTTCGTAATTTAGTTGTTCCATTGAACCAAGATTTTTGAATATCCAATCAATAAGGTTGGGTTACCATTACAAAGGTCTTTACATAGTAGGTTTTGAGCACTTTCTCCTCGATATGTAGTATACTTGATATCTTGGTAAACATTTTCTATGTGGATCCACGGGTTTACACTATTTGAGATTAATTGTTTTATGGTATTGTGTCTATGACATATGTCTAGACTTACCATTGACATATTCTATATCTTATTAAATATAGCTAGTTATCATAATTAATTCATTTAATAGACACAGGCAATCACCAATTAATGAATCCTCCCATTATGTATGAAGTCACATGCTTCTATTTAGCTTTATCTCAAGCTACACTATATTCTAATTCATAATATATTTGAATGATTTCTAACACATCATTGCACTAGCTTTAGTAAAACAATTTTACTAATAGATTTGAATAACTTATAATAGGTATTCAATTTACATCATTGAACCATTATCAACTACAATACAATTCAACTTATGAATATTCTTCAAATATTTTAATAATATTATTGCATATTTGATAGCAATGCAATAAATGACCTTGTTCCCCTTTTAACCACTTTTGGTTTAGGGCACTTCATCTCTGTGAACTATCCTCATACTTCTAAAATCAATATAAAGACTTTCTATCTTTCCACCTTCATAGAAATGTTTTCTATGACTTATAACATATACAGAATATAACTTGAAAAATAAACTACCTCCACAATTTCTCAATTGGGAATGTATACCATGAGTCGTATTGCAAGCCCCACAAATCTTGGGTTAGGCTCGAATTGGAGTTCATCAACTCTTTCAAAAGTTCGATTCATCTATCATATAGAAAATATCTATTTTATATATTCCATCTCAAACTATATAAAATAATTATTGTTAAGATTTGTGGTTCCATCTTAAAAGGTCAACCTTATTAAGAGGGGTAACCCAAACTCTTATAAATTGGTCTATATTTTCATCTTTATTCGACGTGTGACTTTATCCCTTTACATGCCCACGCAAGATGGTGGCTCGTTTGAGCAGACCAATCTTGAAATTCGTGTGCCCAATTTTTTTTTAGTTTTAATAGGATCGAATTGCTCGTTGGAGCTTAAAGAGCTCTGATACCATGTTAAGATTTGAGGTTTCATCTTAAAAGGTCAACCTTATTAAAAGGGGTAGCTCAAACTCTTATAATTTAGTCTATGTTTTCATCTTTATTCGATGTGGGACTTTATCCCTTAACAATTATGAATGACAACGTCTCGTGAAAGTCAATGCATTTTCATATTTTGTATTGCCAACTCATAAATATATATAAATGAAAAGTCACCTTTTTAAAGAAAATTTAGCCTCATTATTGGGATCAATGGCCATTCAGATTTGACTACATCCAACCCATAGATCCACATTCACGTCGAGAGTCACGAAGGTAGGTCCATTCGTAAACGGGTTAGGTTGGATATGCCTTCTCCATATTGGCTTACAATCCATACGCGCCAATGTCATTTTCCAGCAGATATGTAATTTATTCAAGTGCCTGACTTCAAAGTCTCATTTGAAATTACATAAGTAATCCCAACAGACACATGGTCAAAATTTCATGGAAGTTTGTATTTTTTTCATGTTTTATACTGCCAACCGAAAAAAAAATCAAATGCCTTTGCCCATTAGACAGTTTGTAATTGAATTCATCTACAAATCAGACGGCAATGGTTGGTTATCCATGCCACTGTACATAAATATCTCATTATTGTGCACCCACTTTTGCGCCTTCTGCATTTCTTATGCTTACTTCCCTTCCGCCGGTGAGCACTTTCCATCTCTCAAAGAAGTCCCTGTCACCATCGAACCCTAGGTCCCTTCACTTGTAGCAGGTACTGTTGATTTTCTTAATGGCCGGTGAAATTAAATCAGAGAGATTAATAATGAAATCAGTGAGAAAGAAAGAATTTAACACAAAATGAAGGAGAAGGCTATGCATCATATCTATTCTTGACACAGAATCCATTACCCTCCTTTGTCCCTTACTGGTTCATTAGTTATGCAATGAGAGATGTTCATAAGAAATGATAATAGCCGCTGTCAGTTGGGTACCTTTTGAAATTGAACAGACAATCTTTCCTTAAAAAGGTATCATGAAAGTTCATCTACTTTTACTTTCAACACTTGCATCTTAATGCCAAGATGCATAAAGGGTCAAGATATTACAAAAATGCAGAACCGTTTGGGCAGTTAACAGTAACTATAGGTAACAAACTTGATATAATACATTGTTATTTATTCATAAACATGTGTGGATATAAAAGGCAAAGAGAAGTGATGGTACCCTTCAACAAGACTTCATTCATACAATGATGATTCAGTCATGAATTTATAAAACCAGATTTGCATGAGAATCCCTACTCAAACTTCCAATTGACATTTTCATGTAGAGCCATGCATCTTCATTTTTTTTCTCACAATAAAAATTCATACATGTCTATTATACTGTTCTCATTTTGCACGTATAGCAAATCACAATGGGTTATGGTGCATTTAACCGTGAACATAAATTGGAGCATTATTCTAATTTCTCACTACCATTGAATCAGTTGATGGACATAGATGATTTTCCAATTAAAACATTGCAGATCATAATTCGTCTTCCTTTTTTTGTTTTTTTTTTTCATGATCATGATATATCAAAAAATCTATCTTTAAGATTGTTGTTCATATCATGCATATCAGGATTCCTATTGCAAATATATAATACACACAAAATAATCATCTTAAGATTGTGAGGAAAAATTTAAACATGCATAAATTATATTCTAATAACATACATTTTACGTGTAGGAAATCAAACAGAATTTCGACATATCAGAACTGAATACAAGATGTAGAAAAGAGAAATGCATGCATATGAATTTGGTCGACGCAAGAGTTGACTCTTTGTTTTTAAGATGATTATACCTCAGACGAGTGCTAACAATTTTTTGGCATTTGTCTCCCAAGATACAACGATCACGTCCTGTAATAGGAGCACTCCAAATTATGTAGACCAACGAATTTAATTAATATCTTGAACTTTCTTTATATGAAACTTGACTCCAAATAAATGCAGAATTATTTTAAAGTGAATATTCATTAATATGATATTCTAATGATGAAAAAATGATGAATGAAAATTCAAACACATGGGTTCAATATATAATTGTTGGAAGCTATGTCTCAAAAGCAGTGGCATACCCAAGATTTCGAGTCAGCACGAGCGACCGTGGATCGTTGATCGTTGTCAGCAATAAAATATTAAGAGCCTCATTTGATGCCCACTTTTTTTTTTTTTACAAAAAATGTATTTTGGAATAGTGATTTGATGGAGAATGTGTGACTAGCTACGCTACAAGAAATGTATAAAAATAAAAGAACTTACCCGGTATATAATTTGAAAAGTTTATACATTGTCAACAAAAAAAAAAAAAAAACTGTTCCCGACGACTCCAGCACGCGCGGCCGCCTGGTGCTGTGTCCGCCACTACTCAAAAGACACACCTTTTAGCCAAATGATTCTAGAATAATTCATAATATTCTACATAATTTTCCAACAATGTCACGTATTAAAGTGGCTGAAATTTGGGTTATCTCATTCACGGATTAATGATTCCCACTTAAATAATTAATTAAAATGGGTCCAAAACCAAATTCTTATATAATATTCCAACAATTCATAACTTCGTCTCCCTGTTGCGAAAATGCCTAGATATCCTTTGTACAGTTTCATGTCTCCAGTATCATTTATGAAAGTCAAAATTTGGTAAGTTTACTGATAAATTTGACGTAACCTAAAATCTTAATTAACTTGGTCTAAACTTAAATACTACATGCTCAAACGCATTCTTTTTTACATAACATGAAAATTTTTATAACTCATATCAAGCACAATTATAACTTCAAAACATAATTGATATTTACTTGAAAAAAAAAAATCACAAAATTTTTCATTTTAACTCATGTTTTTCATGCACTGGTCGAAAGCATTAGTGACTTATAATTTAGTATAAATTTTAATTCATTTTAAAAGTTTTGAAAATTTGAAGCAGTTAAGATTTTAACACAAGTCGACAGAAAAGTAAAATTAATTTGATATCAAACGGTAGCGCCCGGAGCCCTAGCGACCCATGACACCTTGAACTAGATTAAACGTACCTTGATTGTTCATAAAAGTGCGGAAATTAACTTGGATCAAAATCTTTCATATTTCATGGACCAATTTCAAAAATGGAAAAAAAAAAAAAAATTACTTTCGTAAAACTGGAATTTTTACCTTTGGACACCTTTCAGAAAAAAAATTCGTTGGGAAACCAAATGATGTCCAAACATTACAGATTTTGAACCGTAAGCATATTACACCCTGGAGAATTACACGCTAAATTTTCGTATGAAAATTCAATCAATAGGTGGACAAAAATTATTTTTAAACTCGCACCATATCCGTTCTCGAGTATATTTCGGCTGGGGAAAACATCACTACCTTAGTTTTAGATGCTCAAAATATGTGATTTCAAATGTGAGATGTAGATTACCCATACGGCTATCTTCTCCAACTTGAATCACTCAAATTTCCAAGTATTTTGGTTGGGGAGAATGTTTTAAACGTAAGGGTAGAAATTGAAATTTTATAATAACTTTAGCTTTGCAAATTCAAAACAACAAGACGAATCAAAAGAAAATATCCTATCATCATTGATTTTTATTTTTTTTTCTTCAGACAAATGTCTTTAAATCTCTTATTTTTCTTCACTTATGGCCGAGCGTCTGCTTGTATTTGGTTCCAATTGGGTCCTAAATGGCTAAATTTTCCTTTTGATTTGGATGAAGTTCACTTCGTCTTGCAGTCCTAGAATTTGGAATTTAATCAATTATTAATCTTCCTTAATTTATGGTAATTAGGACTCTTATCGGTAATGTGATTAATGCTTATAAGAAATGAAATAAGCTTAAAAATTTCCAACAGCTTCATCTTGATATATCTAAATGAACTTTTTCTTGAGGCCTTTATCCACTAAATAATTTGAACAAATATTGGCATATAATTCACACAATTTCAACAGTTAAATATTTAATGTATCGATTATTTGATTGAAACTCGAAGTATTAATCGAATCACGCTTGTGTGACTATTAACTATAATACAATTAGATGATAAATCAGAACTTAAACTTTTACTATAATTTGTTGAAATATAAATGTTCAAAGGTAAATAGCATAATTGACGTAGCGGAAGATTAT
>CAIGRT010171399.1:0-18558 GCA_903798405.1 Fraxinus platypoda | reverse complement strand
TGGTTCCGTGTAATTACCACTTTATCAAACATACTCCCTCCGTCCCAATTATACAGGATTGTTTAGTTTTTCACGCGGATTAAGATATCTTATTTGAATTTAATTTTCAATGTGTAAAATTATATTATTGTTGGAATTAATAAAGAATTTGAATTTTCAAGAAATTTGTATATTAAATTGGGAAAATTTAATAATGGTATATTAGTAAAAAAGGCAACAAAATATTCTATACTAGGAAACCAGCGGGTATAATTGGGACGGAGGGCGTATAAATTTTGGAATTGGTTGTCATTATTGTTCTGAAATTTTCCCGGAAAATTTGGAATCTGGATATTTTTTATATTCAGGCAAAGTTTCAGGTGGGATTTGAAAACTATCTAGAGTTTCCGGGAAATTTTTGACATGGGCACTGCACAATCTTGATTTTAAGGGAATTAGGTTACAAAGTTTTGGTTAAACATTGTATTTTCTTTTTAATTTCCAGCTCTGTTTTTTGTTGGTCTTTCGGGGTTGACAAGGTTAAATTAATCTGTACAGGAATTTAGAAAACTGTCATTATCAATCAAGATTGAATAATTTATTCTTGAAATATTAATTTGGGATTGCAAATGGGATTATGGTGTTGAAATTATCCTCCTCGTGTCCTTTGGAGAGTTTTAAAGATCGGAGTTTCAATCAGAGTTCAGTGAGATTCAGACAGTTACACCAATTATTTTTTGGATGTATTCACAGGTAAAGATTGGTTCCGAGGTGGTTACAGATTTGGTAAGAAACAAGGAAATTGTGTGCACATAGAAGCTGATAAATTGGCGAGATTCCTCAGATTGTAATAGGATCAAGGAACCAAAAGCATAACAGATGCATAAAGGCGACTTTGTAGGACTTTTTTAGTTTTTGTTACAGAAAAGGTCCTCATCTTCAATTTCGTATTTGAGGAATAGTAAATATATGGTGAGTATGAGATTGTTAAGTCTTGTGGGTAATTCTTTTGGATGTTCTGCATCTGGGGAGCGTCTGGTTTCTGCAGCAAGAGATGGGGATCTTCAAGAAGCCAAGGCTTTATTGGAGTATAATCCTCGCCTCGTGAGGTATTCGACCTTTGGTGTTCGCAATTCTCCCCTGCATTACTCAGCTGCGCAAGGTCACCACGAGGTATATTGTTATTTAGTGCTAGTTTTTTTGTATCCTTTTAGTATCTATCAAAAGTGTTGGAATTCTAGGTGCCAATGGTGATTATATTATTTGTTCCTTGTATTCAGATCGTTTCCCTCTTAGTTGAATCAGGAGTTGATATTAATCTCAGGAACTATCGTGGGCAGGTAAAATTTTGTCTCTTTTCACTTCTTATGTGGATGATTCTTTACAAATGTCATTTCTTTGTGGATTTGATTTCTTTGATTCAACATAACTAAGTGATGATTAATTGCCCGAGCAGACTGCTCTGATGCAAGCTTGTCAATACGGTCACTGGGAGGTTGTTCAAACTCTGATTCTTTTCAAAGCCAATGTATGACAGTTCGTTCGGTGGTATATTTTGCTATATTTCATACAGGAACTAACTGAATGATTTTTTCTGGGGAAAAGTCCAACTTATTATTGTGTTTTATTACAGATCCACAGAGCTGATTATCTTAATGGCGGAACTGCACTTCAGTTAGCTGCTCTAAATGGCCATTCCCGATGTATCCGGCTTCTTCTTTCTGATTACATTCCTAGCATTCCTAATTTTTGCAGCATCTTAAGGAAAAGATCGAAAAATGATGAATCCATTTCAGAAATTGATTATAGGTACTGAATATTAAAATTTTCTTTTGAACTTTGTAGCTTTTCTGTTTGCAGTAAGCTTAGTAGCTTTAATTTTCCTTTTGCCCCTTTTCAGTGCACTCTACGAGGTCATCAACAGACCTGCTGATGGTGGCATCACTGCCCTTCATATGGCTGCACTTAATGGGCATGATGAAGCTGTTCAACTCCTCCTGGATTTAGGGGCATCCATATCTGAGGTCACGGTGGAAGATGGAACTACAATTGATTTAATTGGCAAGTTAAACTTTTTATTCTTTTTGAATCCACATATAGTTGATGGATTTTGGTTTTAGCATGCACACTTTCGTGTTTAAATATGATATAGCACATGTAGAGTGATAATTTACCGTCTCCATGTTGATTAGTAATGTTCCTTTTTTGCACAATGAAGTTTCTGGATGTACATCACCTTATCAAGTCATTGGACATATTCATTGTATGGGTTTGCTTCTTTGGAAGTGCATGCTCGTGGACGTGGGAATGAACTGACAACCAATTTCAGTAATAGAATGTTTGGTTGATTAATGCTCTTAACAAATAAGTGTTCAAATATAAAGATTTTAGAATTAAGAAGTAAGATGCTGGTATTGAAAGGGAGAATCTTTCAACTGTGTTTCGTCAGTATCAGATTTGCCAGAATTTTGATTTCAAACAAATTGTGAAATTGTAGCCTGCAGTCAATTGTCTGATATTTACATGATTTCTTTGTCTCACACAAATGAGACTTTCTTATTTATAGATTTCAATCCAATTTTTTGTGGATTACTTATATGAATTGTGTTCGTGTTTGCAGTGGATTGCACACCTTCAGATTAACTAAAAAGGGACATAGGAAACAGCAAATTCTTGACACTATAATCAAGTAGTAAATATTCATTTCCGTTTTCACAAAAGTGTTGAAGCAAGAGGCAGTATGAATTCTTGGAAGAGCATTCAGTTCCGATTCCCTTTTTTTATTCTCAAAATAAAGATCAAAAAGAACTTTATTAGCTAAATTTACAGGATTTTATTCCCACATTCTGGGTTTTAGACATGTATTGATATGAGATCTGCCAGATCAATAATGGTTTTCTTATATTTAATTTCCTCGTGCATCTCATGATGACTATACAATTCAATTTTTCATCTACACCTTTTGAATTTATCCTTTCCTTATCAATGTAGATCCAACTCTTTAAACTTATCTTGTTAATTCACTAAATATTCTTACATAATAATGGTTTGAATTGAAAAATCTAGCCATCCTTTTATTTTTCCCTTTTTGGCATGAGTGGTGCCTGCATTATGGATGAAAAGGTTGGAATTGAAAATTTTCCTAGATGTTTAGCATAAAATGCTTATATAATAGATTTAGCGACCAATATGAAACAGGAAGTAGAGCAATGAAATCCTACTTTCATAAACCTCCAATTGTTTCTTATAATAGTTTGCTAACTAATCATATCGTATTTTATGTGGAACCTTACATTTCTTGCTGTTCCAAACAACAAGAAACAAGATCAGATCCCATTTTTCTTTTTTGCATGATTGGGTATTCTGGAACACGTGTGCGTCTGTAGTGTGCACACTTATGTGTGGGGGAGGGAGAGAGGGCTAAATATTACGTAAGAATGCAGGAATTAAGGATTCTAAGTTGGAAACTCTGTTGCTGTGTCTGTGAGCAAAGATTTCACGTTTAAAAGAAACTTCAATCCTATAGTAAATGATCAACCTGCAAAGCTTATAGTGTGAGTTTGATTTTATAGAAGGCTTGATTGAGCACTAGTTTAATGTCCATATGGCTCTACTTAGCCTCTCTTAAGCATAAGATATGTCGAGAGACAAGATGAAGGGCATTGAATTTCTTGAATGTATATTTTCTTTAGCTCTGGATTAGAGCAAGGGAAGCTCGAAAACAGATACATTTTCTCATTTCACTCATCACTGATTATAAAAGCATTTAATTCTGCAGGTCCTGGTAGCATGCCCCTCCATTACGCTGCTTGTGGTGGTAGTTCACAGTGTTGTCAGGTCTGTATATTTCAGGTCAAATGAAAATTTCAATGTGGGTCGATGTGATCTAAACATATGATTGTTTTCGCTATTTTCAGCTTTTGATAGCAAGGGGTGCCATTCTGACTGCAGAAAATGCTTATGGGTATGCAAGTGACTTATTTTCATGTTTCAAAGGCCACTCTACATATTTCTTCATGCGGTCTTGCATAAAGCATGTTTGTCTAAGCTTAAAAATAAGTAAAAGTTACTTTTAAGTAGGTTCTTATTTCCATGTTTTGGATAATGGCTCTCTTTTAAGAAAATAGTTACTTATTTTGAGAGTAACTTTTACCTTACTATCAAGTAACTAATGTCAATTTGGATCAATAAAAAAATATTTTAGAACTTATATATTGTTGTGTTTAAGCTTTCCGACATTTTATATATCATTCCAGGGGTTATCTGTGGCCGTTTTCAGCCATTCAGTCAGCCCCTATGATGATTGGTTTTAGTATTTTGAAGTTCTAAATTTTTGTTACTCTTTATTAACCAATGGCTTGTTCTCTTAAATATTTGTTTCTATATGTTCAAAGTTGGACTCCCTTGATGGTTGCTCGTTCATGGCGTAGAGATTCACTCGAGGAAATTCTCAGCAGGCGTCCAGAAAGTCAACCACAGCTTAGTCTTTCACCATATTTATGTCTTCCTCTTAAGAGCATTGTTAATATCTCTAGGTGAGCCAAAATTACGCACTGCTCTAGTAATTTTTTAAAAATAATAAACTCTCTCAATGGGAGGAAAACATTAGAATGATGATATAGTGTATATGACCTTTGCCCTCAATTTTTGTTGCTAAAATAGATCTTAAACAATATTGAAGACAAGAGTTTTAAATCAATACACGTAGCTCGTCTATAACAAAGTTTTTAGACGAGATGATTCAAGATAGTGTAAGAGTAGATAGAAGACCTAAGTTCAAGTCTTGACAGCACCTAATTATGAAAATTAAATTGTGCACATCACACCTTTGGTAAAATGAATCCGCTCTGCACATGAGAAGGAGTGTTAAATACAAATTTTAAATGAATACATGTAGCCATCTCCAATTGCTTAAAGTTATATGATGGTTGAACGTACAATGACAGAGATTTTAACTATTATTCTCTTTTGTTGCATTTGCAGAGAATGTGGATGGAGAGGCAACGATGCGCTGTCCACATGCATAGATCCTTGTGTTGTTTGCTTGGAAAGGAAATGCACAGTTGCTGCAGAAGGTAAATTACCTCAAACTTTCAGATGGATCTCACTCTCTGTTTTCCTTTCTAGTCATGTAGTGGAAATTTTGTTAAAACGTGTGCTTAAGCACGAAGTAGATGGCGATAAGGATATCACTACTACTATATAGAAGCTATGGGTTGTGCTATGTGTACACAATAGTTTACACTCCTCTCACATGGAGGGGGGCCGCACACAATAAAATATGTGTGGGCCCCCTCCATGTGAGAGGGGTGTAAACCATTGTGTACACCATTGGGTGTACACATAGCTTAATTCCTATATAGAATATGAACGGGCGACATTTAATTTCCTTTAATAGTCTGCTTGGGATCTCTTGACGCGCAACGATGGGTTGTTAATTTAGTTAGTTGTCGTCAAAATGCCAATTTCTATTCTGTGCTGATGTTATATAAATTTCATACTATTCTGGCAGTTATCATTTATTTCTTTTCATATTACCTTAAATTTTTCTCTCTGAAATATCCTCCTTTTTTCATTCTTCCAAGTAAGTTCTTGCTAGCACGGGATTTTGAGCCATAGCAAAAATGCTGAATTTATAACTATGATACAGAAAATTTGCTACATAAGCATTTACTCCAATGCAATGACATCATGCACAAATGAACCATTATCTGTGTCTAGCAACGTACGATGCTTGTTTTTTTTCAGGTTGTCTTCATGAGTTCTGCACACATTGTGCTCTGTATCTATGTTCCACAAATAGCATCTCTACTGTATCTCACGGTCCCCCGGGCTCAATTGCCTGCCCACTCTGCCGGCATGGCATAATTTCTTTCGTTAAGCTTCCAGGCACGAGGTCAGTATGCAAGGATATTTCAAGAACAAGTTTGTCCTTGAATTTTTGCACTTTCTCGGCCGAGGTTCCTGAACCCACCTTACTGGAAACCCCATTATGCAAGCCAGAATTCTCGTGTGCTCGGATCTCCCCACTCGGTTCCTCTTTCCGCTCACTTAGCTGCCAAAGTTTTCCTTCTGTGAAACGCCGCCCAAGCCTTTGCATGGGAGCTTCAGACACTACTCCTTCTTTGATTCCAAAATCGATCAACCGTAACTTGAGGAATCAACTGGTTAGATGTTCAAGATCCAGCTTTAGGCGTTCAACTTCTCAGAATGAAGGCAGAAGGTGGTTATGCTCTTTTAGCCAATCTATGGAAACTGGAAGCACCTGTTGAAGATTAATGTGATTCAGGCGTACATATAATCTACTTCTGCATAGTAACTTTTTAAATTTAATTTTTGAGAAAATGATATATTTATATTACTGCCGTTATCTTTGTTTAGAAGATGTTAATAGCATCTTTGGCGAAAATTTGTGTGTAATATGTGGAATGTGATATGATTTCTCTAAATTCTCACAAGTTCATGGACGCTTGAGTTCTCTCTTTAGATCACTCTCTACATGTAGAAAATTGCACGAGAGAAAATGAAAGAAGGATCGATTGGTATGAAAATCCAACAAAAAACGAAGAAAGTTGATGAGAAGAAATACCATTAGATGTTAAACTTTCAACGCCTCGAGGATAATTTGGTGGGCAGAATTGGGCAATACAACCGTCAAGATTTTAACTTTTTATTGTTTTTGAATACTATCTCGTATGGTTCGATAAAGTAGTCCCTTACTTTATATCGAGTCATTCTTGTAATGATTGTAATTGTCTAATGTCGCGTGAGTAAGTCATTTTAGTATATTTAGACTACTAGAAAATGAATTGGATTTATTTTAAGTTAATAAATTAGCCATCCAATGTGTACTCCATTGACTACAAGAAAGCCACTCACGTGGTCATAACACTACCTTGATATTAATCTCCTTCAATCATGGTATTCTATCAATCTAGCTATAAAATCTCAACAAATCACTCTTTTGGTAGTTGAAGCATCGCATTCTGTCAAGACAATTTAAAATTACGTGTGTCAAAATAGGTTGAGTCGTCTATTCACACGTGTTAGCTTGAATATGGAAAAAGGACGGTTGATTGTGAATGTAAAGTGTGAAGTTTCTCATCGTTTAAATATGAAAATGATGATCAACATATAAGAATTTGTGCTATTACTTTTAATAATGTTGACTTATTGTAAGACTTGGTGTGTTATAAATCATAAAAATCAAATTTCGAGATTGGTGTTCTTTAATAAGCTGCCGTTGATTTTGATTATAGACTTGAAGGATGTTTTAAATACAAAAACGATAATCAATGTGTAGACGTAAGTGCTACTTAACACAATAAGTTTAACCTTTTACGGTGTAGCTCCAAGACTTAGGATTTCGTTTGGTAAGACTTTTGAAAAGTTAAAAGTTACTTATAAGATTAAAAAATCACTTTTGAACATGTTTGAATAATTTTTTTGAAGTATTAGAGTTTTTAGACAAAGTTGGTTTAAGATAACTTTTTCAGTGAGTTCTTTTAAAAAAACAGAAATAGAAATAGAAGTCTTGTCAAACAGATCCTTAATACTGACGTTTATGTCTACCTCAACACCGAGCAAAAATCTCTCCATCTCTAAAACTAACTGCTAAGATCCGAACACGTGACAATAGTCAAAACCTGAAAACGCCAAATCCTTAGTATAATCTTTGTAATGAAGTAGTTGAGATTAAGTTTTGACAGATTTTCAGTCTCCAATTCAAAGGTGTTAGTTTGCAAAGGTGGGGACACTTAAATTTCGCTTGCATTCACATGTACGTGTATGGAATCTTGAGTCCTATAATTTAATATTAATATTAACATTGACATTGGTGAATTGCCACCATTATTTTCAGAAAGTTTTTTGACAATGCAAGCAGTTCAGCACAAGGGTCAAGGAGTTGTTAAATGGCAGGTTGGTTTAGATGATTAATAAGGGACAATTTGGCGTGCACATCTGTCTTGATAGAAGGATTAGTGGTGTCAAACAATACTGTTTGAAACATACGATAGACCAGTTAGAAGTACAAACAATCCTTGATCCAATTGTGCTACACAAACAGGCTAAAAAACAAGTTCAAAAACGGGAAAAACACATGTCGACATGTGATTGCACAGTTTGAAAAAAGTAGAAACACAATACTCAATTATTATCTACCACGTTACCCTGTCCCTCCATCCTTGTCCTTGAACCTGTCCAATGAGCATTATTCTCCTTGGTTTAAGCTTAGTCATTTTAGTTTGAGTCTGATTGATTGTTTGTTTGAGTCTTATCATTTTATTAAGGTTAAATGAAGATGTCCCCTTTCAATCATTTTGACACCTCTATGTAGCTACTGTGGAGGTGGGTGGAATAAAATACAAAAACTCGAGAGAATGTATTCAAAATTGCGAACAATTTTTTATTTATTAATTAAATACGACCAAACATGTATTGCATTGCTATATGTAGAACAAATAAGTTGGCATATGTCCATGAACATGTGATTTTATTGATTGTTACGTAAGTACTTTCATTTACTATAAAAGTCAATGAATGTGAACAAATTTGATTAAACATCTGTTATAGTAGAAGTCACATGGGACTAAATGGATCTATGTTTGATGAACAAATGTATATCATGTCGAATTTGCTATCCTTAAATTTGTCTGCAAATACTTTTTTTTTTTTTGGATTCGAGTGGGATGTATATGCATGTCTGGGTTTTATTTATAGCACGTTTGATTATACTTGAAGTTTTTTTTTTTTTTAGATTACTTTTCTCGACATGACTTCATATGTTGTCGAGAAAATAGTTAAAAATGACTTGTAAAACATAACGAAATTTTTTTGATAAAAGAATTTGTTTGCAGATTGAATAAAAAAATGTGTCGCATCAATAATCTAGCTGGAAACGACGTATACCGGACACTACATTGACAAAAAAAAAAAAATTTGTAACTAGTAACACTATTAAAATTCTTTATATAGTTATTTTGTTAATGACAATAAACTTAAATAAATTAAGAAAATAATAAATATATATATTGGAATTGTAGAACCCTTGAATTATTCCAATGAAATATTTTCTAATAATGCATGTACGTGTATTGGGATTGCATCATTTATAGGGCTCATAGACTTGAAAATCAGGCATGGAGACTTCTATTCACTTTGAGCAGTGTGCCCTAAACGGTCTGTCTGGCTTTCAAAATAAAAACAATTAAAGTAAAGACAAAAGAAAAATCCAAGTTGATTTTATTTGTTTGTTCTTGAGGCTCGATAAAGACAAGAATATGTTTTTAGTTTTACAAAATGGAATTTTTTATTGTAAATTTATTTATTTTTAATTAATTTATTGAGAATTGCATAATTCGATGTGTTTGCAAATTACTAATTTAGGGGTATTTGTTAGACTTTATACAACTTGCATGCGCCACTCTCCTATGAGATGTATATGCGATAAGGTTAGTGGTACCACTTCGATTATGACCAATCTTCTTACTCATGTGGGGCATGGGCTGAGAGTGTGTGAAAAAACTTGTGACTACTTCTTGAGACTACAATGTGTTATGCAAAAGTATATTTTCATTAGTCTTGTTACGCAATTACAGTTGTCCATCTACATGAGTTACTCATTTTGTAGTGTTATCACACGATAAGCATATTGCCATCTGTTGGCCTAGTGAAACGAATTGACGAAAGAGAATGGTGTATGGCTCCTTTAGCTTAGGGCACAACATTGGAGGGATGGTCAAATTCTCTACCGATGCTCGATTCAATTGTTTCCAAGAATTTGTACTTAGTATTAATATTTTAGATATCTCAATGGAGCTAACTTCTTGTGCAACTACTTGTTTCGCCATCCCTATTCAACAAATTAGATGCATAAACATTTTATTTGTTGGAGTTCAACAAATCAGCAAAGCTCTCTCAACGATATTCTTCATCTCTAATTCACACATTTTAATTTTAATATCGATCTAATTTTCGTTCCACAAAATATACGTCGATATAACATTTCCACACATAAAGTCACCAAAAATAATTCAATTGTTTAGTGATTATCACTATAGAGACTTGACTTTTAGCTTCAATTTTTTGTGTATTGATATAATTAAAAAAGGTTATAATTGCAAGGAAGGAGACATAAAGTGGGAGATCCTTCTTCTATGTGGGTTTTTGGTTCCATTGCCGACTGTTCTTTAGGGGGCACAAAAAGTAGAGCACAAAGGCAAAGAACCCATGAATATATGCATGAGAAAGTGCAAAATTTTTCACTTCCAAGAAGATGGGGTCCACTCAAGTAACACTCACATTGACCTAATTTTGTTGTTCATTGTTCAATTTTAAACTTAGCCTATATTTGGTGGGATTAAAAATCAAATTTTTAGTAAATTTTGATTAAAGTTGAAGAAATATGTATTTGAAAAGTTGTGAATATTATGAAATAAGTGGTTAAAATTAATTTTTAAATTAAATTAAAATTTAGATTTTAATTTTTACCAAATAAGGACTTAATTAAAAGTAACTTTTTAAAATGTATGTTAAAGTAAGTTAGTTTTAAACTCAACAAAACATACGTTTGACTAAGCTTGAAAGTTGCAATTAACTTTCACTTTCTTTTTTTAATTTATAGCATATTTAATTGTGTTTGAAAGCGTTTGTTCTAACTTTTAGTTACTTTTTCTATGGCATGCCATGATGTCGAGAAAAATAGCTCGAAAAACTATTTTTAAACACATTCAAATATCATCTAGCTAAGCATTTTATGAATCTTGAATTCACGTCATGCAAAAAGACATATTCAAAAGCGACTTATAACTTTTAATTGTTGACCGACATTCGCTAACCTAACACGCCTTGTTTTCAATAAATTTGTAATCGATTACGTGAATCTTTTCTTATCCCTCCGATTAATATGGTTTTCAAGCATTCTCCGACATCCACTAATCTAACACGTGTCTTGTTTTCAATAAATTTGTAATTGACTACGTGAATCTTTTTTTATCACACCGTTTAATACGGTTCTAAATAAAGACTTGCTCTAAGAATGTAAAAAATGGGATAGAAGCATTGAAATAAGAATGCGATCAGATGGGGGGGAAATGTAAAAAATAACAAATGAAAAATGATTAAAAATGCAGTGGGAATGGGCTGCTTGAGTTCACATTTAATGCATAGTTGGTAGATGATTAAATTAAAATTCAAGTTAGGTTCATGGAAATTATGAATAAAAGTCGATGATAATTGTAAATCTTACGAAAAAAAATATATGAATAAAATATTTGTATGTGATGAAAAGTGTCACTTGCCAATAATTTACTTTTTCAAGAACCCCTTGTTTCTTCATTAGACTAATTAAATCTGCATTGGGGTTGATGAAATAGGGTTTTGGAAGTCAAACCAAAAAGGCCTAGCATTTGATGAAATCATAAATTGTCACCTTCACTGCATGTAGTAATTATGTATTTAGAAATGAATGAGTGCCATTTTTTGTGCTATTTAGATCCAATAATAATGCTGACTAGTAAATTTATTGCTGCAAATTCAAAAATTTCAACCCCACGGTGCATCGCATTTACTCCTTTTCTCTCTGTAAATTTGACTTTGCAGGCTTTTTTAAATGATGAATGGGATGCCTCCTTCTCCTTGAGTCTTTATCAAATGGCCGGCTTTATATCTCACTGCATTGTTTTGTTTTGCACTCTAGTTATTTGATAAATTGACTCAAAGAAAACTTGATGGGGTCTTTCATTTCAGCCAAGATTTTGTATTTTTAGTCAAATGAGACACTGTTGCAACAGATGATATATAAGTATTAAGCTTCAGTCTGGTTGATTTTTCTCAAGATAATATGGATTTGGTTGTTGAAATCAAAGAAAAAGGGTTTCTTTCTCCATCCCAACAGCCTTATTTTCTCATTCAGCCACCTACACCTCCTTCTTTCAGTGTTGTTCATACAAGTGGGTTCAATTTGAACAACAAGGTGAGTCCAAGTATATTGCTGATTATTATAATCCTTGCCATTATTTTCTTTATTTCTGGTTTGCTTCACCTTCTTGTTAGATTCCTATTGAGACCTCCTAATAGGGATCCTGATGAGTTAGAAAATGTGACTGTCCTACAAGGCCAGTTGCAGCAACTCTTTCATTTGCATGATTCTGGTGTTGATCAGTCTTTTATTGACACCCTCCCTGTATTCAATTACAAAGCAATTATAGGAGTGAAGGATCCATTTGATTGTGCTGTTTGTTTGTGTGAATTTGAGTCTGAAGATAAGCTTAGGCTTCTACCCAAGTGCAGTCATGCCTTCCACATGGAGTGTATAGATACTTGGCTGTTATCTCACTCCACTTGCCCTCTTTGTAGAGCAAGTTTGATTCCCGATTTTTCACGAAAAAGCAATTGTTCTCCAATAGTCCTTGTTCTTGAATCTGAAAGTGAAAGTTCAAGAGAGATTGTTTTGGATAGGGAGGGTGGATTAGACACCAGTAATTCAGTTTCAAGAGTGAATTCTCATTTGAGTGTTCATTGTGATGATGAATTTAAACAATCTCATGAAGATCCAGTGCCTAACTCTTGCGAAATTCAGTCAAAGGATGACGGCAATCAGCAAATAGTTGTGGGTTCGGGAGGAAAACTTGTCACTGTAAAGCTTGGGAAGTTCAAGAATGTCGAAGGTCGAGGTGAAGGTAGTAGTGATAGTAGTGCTGATGCAAGAAGGTGCTTCTCCATGGGGTCTTTTGCTTATGTAATGGACGAAAATTTATCGTTGCAAGTTTCCATTAGAACCCCTATGAAGAAACAATCGAGCAAGAAACCTACTTTGCCATTGACACCAGGTCATAGGCTAGCATTGTCTGAATGTGGATGTGATTCAAGAAGAGAATTTGGTGGTTTTGAAGAATTTAGGATTGAAGATGGCAATAATAGTAGTATTACCAGTAGCAATGACAGAAAGGCCATTGGGAAAAGCAAGAGGGAAAGCTTTTCAGTGTCAAAGATTTGGCTTAGGGGAAAAAAGGATAGGCCTAATGCAGCCACAGTCGAGTCATCTAGGCGCGCGTTTTCATTCCGGTTCCCGGGGAACCAGAACATGATGGCTGCTGGCGAATTGAAGCCCAAAAACGATGTTCATAGTTCTAGGAGGACAATATCTGAACTCGACACCAGTAGGTGGGAAAACGGAGGAAGTGAATTGGGCTGTGATATTGACCAGAGATATAACAGCTTGGATTCTCAAGAAAATTCTCCATCTTTTGCAAGGAGAACTCTTCTTTGGTTCGTGGGAAGACAAAACAAGGTTGTTAACTCATCTTTTCCATCCAACGTTTAGTTTTTTGTTTTCCATTTTGGTACATTTTCTTTTGTAGATTAAAGGAAACAAATACTTCATTATGAAGAAAATCCAGGTACAAAAA
Organism: Fraxinus platypoda; assembly: GCA_903798405.1. Lineage (NCBI taxonomy): Eukaryota > Viridiplantae > Streptophyta > Magnoliopsida > Lamiales > Oleaceae > Fraxinus > Fraxinus platypoda. The sequence goes on along the minus strand of CAIGRT010171399.1, from coordinate 5,170 downwards.
CAAATGATTGTTATTTTTGAGAGAATGAGATGAATCATCCTTTTCCGAAATTGTCATGATTCATTCTTTTTTTTCCTCATCTTAGTGTTTCCTTATAGGATTTGGTTGTTTTGAATTTCTTATGTGTCTTGAGTGTCGAAGACATAATTTAGATAAGTTCATCCTCTTTCTAATTGCTTGAGTTTGTAGATAAAGTGGTTAAATGTACACGGTATGCAGAGACAAAAAATCTTAGTTCAAATTTCGGTACCACGTGTTTATAACGATACACGTAAGAGCGCGTGTTTAAGTATTTAATAATATAATTAATCACTATAACACCAACGAACTAAATATTTCATTACTTTGTTCCATCATCGGTAGATATATTGATTACCTCCATAAATACAAATATATATATATATATATATATATATATATATATATATATACACACCCACACATGTTTGAGTTGTTGGAATATAATGACTTAATGAACTTCAATTTCCCCATATTACATGCCATGTGAACACTTTAATTTGTTTAGTAACAACTATTATAAATATATTTTTTGACATTTGTTTGTGACTCATTGTGAGCACGACTGGCATTGTCTAGCATGTTCAAAACATTAAAATTCTCATTATACTTTGCATTATTTCCCCCCTTCAATGTAACTTACATATGGTGTTTGATAAAATTTGTCTAAACAAATGCCAAGTCGATCTTCCATGTTTAAGACGAGTAAAGTTATTCAGCCCATCACGTGTCTAATTATCAATTAATAGATTACATGACTTAAAGATAACTTGTATATCTTCATTTAAGATATCCAATTATTTAAGAATACTAAATGGATAGCTAAACGGTTGCTTAGCACAAGTGGAGCTGAATAACTTTATTAGTTTGGACCTCCAATGCATATTTGAAGTCGTAGGAAGATCTCAATAGATCGTCGAAGTGATTGTACGAAAAGGACGAGATTCAAATTCAAAACCCCTTTTCTTGAAGTAAAACTGTAACAAGGGATTCATTTAAAATTTCTTTAATTTTTCGAAAAAAATTGCTGAAAATTGCCAAACATTTGCATTCAATAGAGGACATCTGTATGTATGTGGATATGAGTCAGTAGTATTGGCTGGACATAGAGAGACATTAATGGCTAATGTTATTACAATCACGGGTGGCGGTTGAGGGCCGCTGTCTGCTGTTACATATATGACCTAACCCTACTTCATATACTTGTCCACATTTAAGATCTAGATGAGTGCTAGTTTAATCTTGAAACATATAATTTTTTTTGGCCCGACGGTTTCTAAATTTGAATAGAAGTGTTAAACCGAGTTTCATACTTTTACAGTCAAGCTCGACCAATGAGGCTGGTTGTGTAGGGGGCCGTGCTCTCACGTGCTAAGCCATCTAGAGTTCAACACCTCTAAATTTGAATCACTTGTAGTATGAACCAAAAAAATCTGAAAATTGGTAACATTTGTAAAGGTGCCACAAATGAGACTACCAAGGTAAACATATACCATATCTTGATTTTTGATGCCCTATTTTATAGGTTGGACCAACCATAAATACAACAGCTATAGATTCACAAATAGATACCAAGTACTTGTAAATTGTAATAAAGTTTTTCAAATTTAACAGCTAGACATGATGTAATGAGCATTCCTCCAACTTAACTGCCCACCTCTTGCAACAATTGATAATAGATTCATGTCCCGAATTTAGCCTTGAAAATCCGTAAGTTGAATATCAAGTTGCCATTGATCGAAACAAATCTATAGTTGGCTCTCAAAACGGTGATGCCCATATAAGAAGGTTTAGTGATAGAGTTAGATCTTGATAAAGCGTGTGATCCTTCTTGATTTAAGGAAGATGAATGAATACATTATTGCTTGAGGGGGTCGAGATGATTTGATACTTCATTTAAGGAAAGTTGTTTGGAAAGTGCGAAAAGAAGTTCGAGACCTCCATGTACTTTGAAGTATGGAAACTGTGAAATCATAGTAGGCTCAAAGTTCTTGCAATCTTTGAAGATAGAAAGCAAGCATATATAGCCAGAAGCCCACTGCCTACAAACCTATCAAGCCTCATCTTTCTATTTAGAAGAATCACAAGAGCCCATAGCAAGCCCATTATCAAAAACCCAATTGTCTCGAAAACCGAATCTTCTGAGTGGATTGTACAAGAACCTGGATATGTGGCCCAAGTCGAGAAAGTAAGTGACAAGCCCAAGCCCACTAGTGTGTTGAATATGGGCCCAGCATAGCAGCCAGATATGGCTAATTGGGCCCCACGTGGCCCACCATTCTTGGCCAGTGATGCATTGGAAACCAAGTCACCAAGAGAATTTCCCCATGCCAGGACTGTTAACCCCAAAATGGAATGATTGATGCCTAGTATTAGGCCAATTGAAACCAATAGCGAAATCAATTCTTGTGCCAAAATATATGTCCAAATTATGCTCATCAAGAATCCTAATGCAAGCCATAAGAACAAACATTTTCTTGGAGGGCTTAGCCTAGCAGTAGTGCAAAATGCAAGAATCCCTAAAGCAAATCCAATTGATGATCCCACAATTACATATATCAGAATTTGTTGTTTTGATGTGTTAAATCCCCAAATGAGGCAACATAGAAGAGGATCTAATGTTATTGAAACAACTGCAAATGGCTTAGACCATTTCTCTTGAGAAACAAGTGGAATTGTTAATCTTCTTGGCAAGTAAAGTGGCAACTCAAGAATGTACAAAAGAGTTTTACCTTTGTAATCAGTTAAAATATGGCTCTCATTAGCCATGAATAGTAATAAAGGCACGTTCGAGTCGGATGATCCATTGGGATTTTCTTTGGGAAAGTTCATGGTTAAGGGTAGAAGTACTGATGGAGATTCATCTGAGTTTTCAGCTAGATTTTCCTCCTTAGTACACATGAAAACAACGAACACGTATATCAAGTACAAAGAAAGGAAAGAAAGAGCACCCCACAGATTGATTTTGCCCAAAATGAGAATCCCTAGTAGACAAGAAAGGCAAAAGAGTAAGAACAAAATATTTGTAATGAAACTAGACCTACTGATTTTTCTACCATGTTTGCTGACAGAAATGCTTATAATTCCAACGACAACACTAGATACGAAGAATGCACCACCTAATATGCTGTTTAGGCCAATATCTTTCGTGCTTTCGCTCGAAAAGGAAATTATACTAGCAAGAACATCTGGTGCTCCATTTCCTAGAGAAAGAAGGGTGATTCCAGCCACAGTTGGGGAAAGTTTAAGAATATCGGATAAGCCCTCGAGTGAAGAGCAGAAGTAACTGCTTGCTGTATCACCTAATAAATAGAATAGGATTACAAGCCAAAGGGCAAGTGAAGTGTAGCCCAAAACCGGTCTAAATTTGCAATAGAAGATCTGTAGATAGGGAATGTAACCTCTTGGTTGGCATCCTTCGTGGGATTTAACATAGTAACATTTTTCTTGCTCGACATAGTATTCTTGAAGCCTTTCGCAGCCAATATCATCATCCATTGTCTTGTAAACAGAGTGATTCGAACGTCTTACGTTGTTTGAATTCCTAGAATCTGAAGAGGGGAATTGGGATATGAAGCAAAAGAGGAGAAGAAGAAATACTAGGTTTAGAAGGATCCTAAGCCACTTGGTTTCATACATGAACAGGAGTCCTGCCATTTAGCAGAAAATTGAAAGGGGGAGAAAAAAAGGAATATTGTCTATCGTCCATCCAATATTAAGTATATATACATAAGTTACGAGAATCTAAAGACACGAAAACATTGAAAGAACTGCAGAATTGATGAGTGCGTGGAGCCTAATCATATTATAAACTTATCCTCTCGACCATTAAAAAAGATATTGTATTCTCCTCTATAAGATAACCTGCAACAGCGAGGTATAACTATGTTTGCGCTTAGCTCATTCTCTGATTTCCTATTTCATTTATTATTACTCTCTTCAATAGGAATAACTAGACTGAGAATCATAATTCCATTTTTAGGGTTCAAAGTTTTTCACAAAAGGGACCAGTTTATGATGTGTATTTACATTAGGAGTTGTCATTTTTGGCACATTCAGTTTGGATCAAGAAAAGATTTACCCCAGTTGGGAATAGGCGTTGTCCTAGTTGTGCCCATGAAATGAGGATGAGAACTGACAGAAAAGGTAGAAATAGCTGACTACAGGGCAAGTAAATGTTTTAGCCTTGACAAGGAAGTAATAATGTGCATAGTTCCAAAACGACTGTCTCAACAAGAAGCAAAAACCAAACTGATTTAATGTTGTACAACTTTAGCAATCCTCAACTACAAAGGAGTCAATGATCCGGGGGAGGTCGAATTCCAAACCCTTTTTCTCGAATAAAAAAATGGACGTCATTTTGGAACACATACGGGTAGCAGCCCCATGTGGTTAAAAGTAAGCCAAAAGAGCTCAAACTCTTTTTCTTAGTTCCACTAAGAAAGTGGGGGTTGATGGTGGTTAGTTAAAAGGGGGGAGAGAGGGGAGCCTTGGGGTACGCTAGTTTCTTATTTTTGTTTAGGTTCTTGAAATTCTCATTCGCTCTTTTAAATGGAAGGCATAGTAGATGAAGGGCTTCTACAAAGAATTTTAACCCCGCAAAAGAAATCTAATTCTTATTTTTAAGGTTATGCTACATGTACCGAATTTTTATATGGGTACGCTAGTTTCTTATTTTTGTTTAGGTTCTCGAAATTCTCATTCGCTCTTTTAAATGGAAGGCATAGTAGATGAAGGGCTTCTACAAAAAATTTTAACCCTGCAAAAGAAATCTTTATCTTTAGGGTTACGCTACATATACCGAATTTTTATACTAAATCTTTTACACCCCACTCACATTAGGAGGTGGGGACCACAAATCGGAATTTTTAAATACACATGGGGCCCGCGCATTGTGAGAGGGGGGACACCATTCGGTACCCCCATTCGGTACATTTAGACTAATTCTTATCTTTATTATGAGCCATGAGGTAGCAAATGGAAAACTAACATGGTCTAACAGTTGACCTACAGAATAAAACTAGAAAATGGGATTCTTGACCATAGCTGAGTAACATACTTACTCAACATCGATTATTTAAGAATACGTATATCTCATATTCTTATTATTCACGAGGAGGATAAAGTATGAGACATATTCTCGACATTAAAC
>CAIGRT010171361.1:0-20364 GCA_903798405.1 Fraxinus platypoda | reverse complement strand
CATTGAAGAAGACAATTAGCTCTCTTTTTTATGTAAATTAGAAGGCAATTCATCTTTTTATGTTAACGTGAAGAATAATGATATTCGTCATTTGTTGTGACAATCACAAGTTTAGTTGACACTGTTAGATTTTTAGTATTAGCGATTCTGTGGACAAAAGAACTAATTTGTAACGTGTTGTAAAAGACAAGAACATATGGTGCAATTTGTACAAATTGTGTTATGGGGTCTAGGGTTCGAACATAAAAAGAGGAGAAACAGGGCGTCGTATTTTCGCTAGCTTCTTGCCCAGTTGTCGCTCGAGCGGCAAAAGCAGATTGTCTATCACCCGCATGTCGTCGAGCGAGAGCTCGAGCTATAGTGCGTCGCTTGCCTATCGTTGAGCCCTCGCTCGAGCGACAGGTAGATTCGAAAAATTCTAATTTGCTGTTTTGAAATATTTTTTTCGGCTCGTTCAACCTAATTACCCTCTCCTATAAATACCCAAGTCTGTGCACGAATTGTGGGTGGTTGTTCATTTTGCTTATTCTCTAAACACATTCATATTATTCTTTGAAAATCCAAGAGCTTATTCATACATTGATTCGATCTTTTCTTCTTGAGATCATACAACCACATAATTGGGAAAAACATCAAACACATTGAATCCGAAACACCACATACTTCCTATTGATCATAAGAAGGTACTTTCTTAGTTGAATTTCAGAGGTTGCTGGAGGTTGAGAGATGTTGGACTACAAACGCGGGAAAAGCACAAGAACGAGGCATTCTTTGAATTCCACTTGGAAGAGACCAGGGGCGGAACCAGGAATATTTTTCACTGCAGGCGAAATTTAATTAAGGTTGAAGTTTGAATTTTTGATGCATAAGACGAATTTTAAATTTGGGCCCTTAAATTATTGCATGCAATATGCATTCAATATTTTCTTAACTAGTCTAGAAACTCAAAGCTCGACAAAATAATAGACAAAATGAAATATTAAATCTCAAGTAAAGTTCGACCATGAATTTAATAATGGTAAAAATACTAAAAATAACATAGTTTACAAATTATTCTGCTACTTACATATTCATCACCATTGTTGATAAATAACATTATTCCTATGAACTTATAACACAAACTTTATTCAATTTTTAACCCTTTAAAATTTTAGACGAAATTATTTAGCTTAATGTTAAATTGCCAGGATAATGTAAAGTAGGAGGGTAAACTATGTGAAGCACTTTCACTCCACTAAAAGCAGGCAGTAGGCAGGCAATAGCCAATAGCCATGGGGAGCTAGAAATTTTAGAGGATGAATGGAATGGACCCATTTCAGATGTACATATATAGCCACACAAGAGTTAAAACAAAGGACAACAATAGAAATAGAGATACATATATATTTAGAGAGAGAAACAGGGATGAGAAAACCATTACAGTCCACCAACTCGTATTGCAACCTAAGTCCATCCCTCTTACTCTTCTCTCTCTATATCTCTTTGTCTCTCATTTGAAGTTTTCATCCCCTAAGTTCAGTGCAGGCATATGTCTGCACTAGGCTTAAGGTAGGTCCGCCTCTGGAAAAGACAATTGCAAAAGATTGGGAGTTGGTGGGTTCAGCTGATCTTTGAGGTTACAGGAAGTCTAGTGGAGTTGGGTAGGCAGCATCTTACTGCAAATCCGTATTATCTATAGTGGAGGTAACTGGCTTGGTCCCGAAGTTTTAACCCAGTTGGAGTTTCTCTATCATCATATCGGTGTTTATTATTACTTTTCTTATTACTGTGATATTCAAACATATGATAATTGGACTTGTATGTTTAATCATCTAGAAACAATTAAAAGTGACTTGTTGCTTTTAATTGATTAATTTCGCACATAGAGTCAAAACTAAAAACGGATAAGTAATTCGGTAATTTAAAAGCCGTTAAATTGGTAATCCATGAACTGTTAAGTGGTATCCAATGCGACACTCGATTTTTTCAGACACTTAGCCTAATGAATTGTACAACGCATTAAAATGAATCACAACCCCATTGAACAATAAATCAACAAGCTCATGGCCACTTAACGATCACAACTAATTATTAATAGCATTATTCTTTATAGGAGAACCATGCAAGTTGGATATAACCATTTAAAATACACCAAAATAAGTTGAGATATACGTGCATAATTATTTTTTTAGTGTTTTATTTATAAAATAATTGTCATGGTAGGATGGAACTCGAATTGGATAGGAATGGTTCCAATTTAGTTACAATAATTACATGGAACGGAATTGTTCCATTTATAAAATATCGAAAATTTAATCAGTAATTTCAATTTATAAAATAATGGGATCGAACCATCTGACCCCACGCCTAATATGAACCACATGAAAGTTCGAAAACAACATTGTCAGAAAAAATAAAAGTCGAGGAGGGAATTGCAAATTAGGATTAAGTTTTGAAAAATGGCTGCCACCCCCAAACAAATTATCAGCAAAATAACAATCGACAGATTATCGATGGAAGCGGGAACTCTCCTCCGTTATGTCTTCCCGTTAAACTTCCAACGACGTCGTCTCACTTCTCCCCCCTCCTCTTTCCCGCGCTCCGCTAAGGCTTCTCTCAATTCTCAGGTTCAATTCAGCACACGATAATCACTGTATTATATCTTATTTTTGTGTTAATTGCGAAGTTTTACTGATATTTATGGTGGGAAAATGAAGGGAGATTATAGAGGGCCGAAGCCAAAGAGGGAATGGGTGGCCGATTTGGTGTCTAAAAACGACGGCGTAGTACGGAGTTTACCTATATACGTCGGCGGCATATCTCTATTGGCTGTTCTTTTCAATCGTACAGTTTCTGGCATTGCTCCTGTTGCTGACGCCAGCAGGTGAGCATATGAAAATTCCATTATTTTTTTCCTGTTGAAGAAAATTTTCTGCTTAAGAAAGAAAAGAACAGAAATTAAATCTTATCCATGGTTTGATTTTTGTGGCAATGCATGATTCAGGTATATATGGGATTGTTGGATATTTAGTATGTGGTGAGGTTGAAGGTTGAATTTGATTAGTTTATGTGAAAAGGAAAGAAATTTTAGACAGGATGAAAGCGTTTATATTGAATTAAAATTTCTTTGAAGTGGGAATTCTCTCAGAATGTATGCATTCAAGCTCTGTATAAGAATATTTGAATTAATAAAGGAAGTGAGAGTGCACTAAGGGCAAGAATTGGAGAATGGAATTATCAGCCTTAGCAAGAGCAATACTTATAAGGTCAGACATTGATGTTTAGAGACAGGTGAGGTGCGATTGGAGGATATTTGTTTGAAATGGAAATGGATCGATGAGGATGTAGAAAATGAGAGAAGGAAAGTTTGTGTCATGGAAACAGGTTCTTTTCGTTTCCCATGTGCTTTTTGTCTTTGTTTTAAAGACTTGTTCTTGTGCTGGTTGAGTGATTTCAATAATTTGGCAGCTCATCAAGAATATCTTCTTTAGAATTAATCAAACAAACCAAGGATGTGGCATATTCAGGGAGATATGCATAGTAGTCCATCGGCTGAATATCTTACAGAATTAGAGATAACATTTGGAGTGTTGACCGGGGGAACAAGAAAATTATAAAATCATTCATCACTAAAAAAGATATTCAGGAACGCGTCCAATATTAATTTTAAAGAACTAGCAGCTGTGGATCTTCCCCTTCCCTATTTTCCATGAGATAATCAATTGATAGAGTATAATGGCCCTTGTAAATCTAGAAGTACGTTTGCTCAGGTTTTTAGATGGTGGAGATGTATTTCTACTAGTTGATGATTGATGATTACCATAGGGACTGCTATAGTTTGAGAACATCTTTGATATCATCTTTACTTTTTTTATTTCCAAATGCTAAGTGTTGTTTCATCCCATTTTCATTTTTTCTGCAGTTCACAATCCAGAGCAGATCTATTGACACTTGGTTTGGCTGTAACTTGTATTTTGAATGGTCTTGTATGGCTTTCAATTAGACCAAAATCTATATCTGTGGTGAGGAGGCTATATGTTCATTAATTGTTTTTCTCTCCATTTTTACCCGATGTATTAGTTTCATTTTCATTTTCTGCAGTTGCAGAATCTATTTTACTTTTACCCTTCAAATTTCAGGTAAAACCTGAAGGGGTGGAATGCCAAAGGATATTTTCTGATCTTCCTGATTTTGTCATTTCTGAGTTAATCTGGTATTGATCTTTCTACACAAAAAGTTCAAAGTAAAATACGTTTCTTAATTTGGTGAAAAATCGGTATAGTAGTGATCACTCCATTGTCTTATTCTCAGGGCGTGGGAGTCTCTATCATATGCGACATGTTGCAGGTCTCTAGTTGTTATTTATGATGGAATCTGCATTTTGCAAATAGGATTTGCTGCTGCATCTTCGTCCGATGAAGGTGGAGCCATGGTTGTCGATGCCAACAAATTGGTGCTAGGTTCCCTTTATAATGGTGTCATAAAATCTGGATCACGTAAGATCCTTCCATAGTTTGATTTGCATACTAAGCCATACTCTTCTGAGGCTTTAGTTGCTGAGTAAATCTTTAAATTACAAAAAATTTCCATGAATATTTCAGAAAGTTACTTGGCCAATTTATCTCTATATCCTGGGAAGTCTGAGCTACCATTTCTACCTTCAAACACACAGGTAATTTTTCTAATTTCTGTCTATAAGTACAAACTAATTTGTTATATTATCTAATTACAGTTATTTATGTAATAGATATCTACTTTTGACATGGCTATTCAGTCTTAAGACAGCACAATAAACAATAACATTTTAATTCCTAATTTTGTTTTCACATTCTCTACTTAGAACGTATCCATTCTATACATTTTCGCAATCTCCATTTATGCATTTCATTATACTCTTTCATGACCTAATCTATTTACAGATGTAGATTCTTATGTTCTCGTTCTTTTTATCCTATGGATATGCATAATCTTTTGATTATATACACAAATCCATGCTCGCAAAGTAATTGCTGGGAAAATTATGATATTTTTAGGCTGTTATCTTGCAACCCCTTGGGGATAAAGGAATTGCTGTAGTCGGTGGTGACACAATAAGGGGATTTACATCTTCTGACCAGGTATCTTTCTGATGTATTTGTCTATCTGTGATGCATATTCATCACAGCATTCCTCTCTGTATCTACTTTGTATCTGAATGCATTTCCTTTTCAAATTTTGAATGACCAGTGTTCTTTTATTTTATTTCTTCTGTTATTAATGAATTGGCTTGTTGAAACAGTTATGTGCTTATTTTCCTTCATTTAATTCATAGCTAAATTTATTGTTCAAACCTGAATCTATACTCATTAACCATAAAATTGTCACCTGATATCATGCTTGGTACAATTATTCTTGCCATCGTTAAAATTAATTTCCTAATGATGCTAACGTCATCAGTTTCCTTTTTCATGTTTTGCAGGCATGGATCACATTAATTGGAGATAAGTTAGATGCTACACTTGCAAAGGTTGTGGACAGAATTCCATTGGCAGTGGAAGAAAGGAGTTGAAACCTTATTCCCATATCTGAAAACCTTTTGGTATATGATTCCTGAAGTCATTATTTAAGGTATTTCTTCACATTAATAGATTTCCCCCAATAATGTTTATGTGTCTCAACTAATAATACATGCACAAGTAAAAGAACGCACTATAAACTAATTATTACGTATTGTTCAGATAACAACTATCTTAGTGCTTCAAACATCGATCCTAATAAAAGACAACATTGTAATGATTCATATAAAAGGATGATTATTTTTGTTAAATCATGAGAAGCTAATCTAATTTTCAAGATTTGTGTTCATTCTATCATTCAAGAAAGATTTATTGCTAAGTCTTCATCATTATAAGGTGAAAATGCATGAGAACAAAATCTGTTTAGAAGATCATTTCATAATTGCATGGTCAAAAATGTACACATCCCTGTTTGCCTTGGTGATGGAAATCTTACTATGTTCAGTAAATGTCATCTCACTTTGTGCTGTATTATTCAAGTCATATTGAAATTTTGTCGAACTAGAAATGAATTTGCTCCAGTTTGATCCTTTTCATTTTGGTGCCCAATTGCTTCCAGCAATAAAAAGCTACTCGAATTATCACCATCAGATTGCGACCTGCAGCAGTATTAAAGTGCGAGATTTATGGATGCATTCAAGCTGTATTCGATTTGCCAGAAAATAAAATGAGACCGCAGTTGCATCACGGAAGAGACTATGACTGATCTGTCCAGCCCTCAAATCATCTTCCTTTCAAGAATTTTTTTTTTTTTTTTTTAATGTAGAATCTTGCTTCCTTTTACACAACACTCAACATTGATGTAGATATTGTTTTACAGGGGGAACATGGTTCAGGTTCTTTTTCTTGTGAAATTGCAAATCATTGTTCAAAAGTATTTTCTGTATGGGAATATCTAATTATATTTGAATGAATGTTCATCAACCCAGTTTATTCCCCTGCTTTGTAAATCTTCAATACCAATTAAACTTTTCATTCTTGTGCCAAACTAGCTAGAAAATCGGTAATTTTCATAGTCGGTAACGTCGATGACAAGGGTATAAATCGCTAAATTATTCATCAGTGCAAGTAAAAAGGGGAACAAATCAAGCTAAATATATCATCAGAATTACAGCAGTACAACATTTCTATATCTAAATCTACGGCCTTTCTCATCTTTTGTATACAAAAACAAGAGGATCAGATACAAAGTATAAAATTAAATAATCAAGAAATGAAAAATAATGAATGATCATAGGGTGAATTCCTCCTTTACACTAGTTGCTGATTTCAAGGCTACCATACCTAAATAGAAAGAGAGGAAGGCCTCTCCCAGGGCAACAAACCTGTTGAAACATCAACCAAATTGGCCAAAACAAAATCTCTCAACCCAGTGTCCCAAACCTCGCAAAATTTGATTGGCCAATCAGGCGGTTCAATGGCATCCGTCCCTAACCCGGGTGCTCGGTCTCTTGAACCCTCATTTTGGTTTTGTTGCCAGTCAGCAACGTACGTAGCAACCCGTCTGTAAAACTTTGAACGAAATACCTCCCACACTTGGTATTTATAGTGATTAATTACTGCAGTGCTCTGATGTAAATTCAGATACTTGAATCCCTTCCTCAAGTGGAAATGGTGCACCACATTGAGGAGTGTGGTATCTAGCGCGTCTGGTCGAAGGATTGATTTATGCCTCTCGGGACTCTGAAGTCGACAAGTGTAACCTACTGTAACTCCCTTCGAGGGTGGAGAGTTCAACCCTGAGGGTCCAAAGCTGTGGCAAGAAGTTCTGATTTCAGCAATACTTCTTGACGATGACGAAACATTTGCTACTAAGGTGCTAAGTGAATTCTGCCCCGCGTAACCCAATTTCCTGAATCTTTTGTGTCTTGGTGTTGAATACGGAAAGTAGAAGAATTCATCTACATCCATGAATGAAACCCAATTGCATTCATCCTTTGCTCTCAAAACACAATGCGAAAACCCTGCTTCTTGCGTCTTAATCCATGGCCATACGTGCCTAGTGACATTGTAGTCCTCTAGATCAAGTTCCCTAATAACCTCTTCAATACCATCATCACTATTATTATCGTAAATAAACCACCTCTCGACTCCAAGCCAAGCATGGTACATGATCCACTCACGAAGGGCAGACGCCTGGTTCCACACCATTGTACACACACAAAGCTCGTATTTGCCCTCACTCTTCTTCTTCTTCTTCTCCTCGGACTGGAAACCAGAAATCTTGGCCACAGAAGGCACAAGCGCACGCTCTTGAATTCGAGAACGACCATAGGGTATCATTCCAACAGTCACTCGAATTCCTCGTGCCTTATCCGGATTAGCTTGTACGCTCCGTGGCAATGAACATCTCACAACCTCCTGAGCAGCTGTCAAAGCTTTCGTCCTCAGCATAAATCTCCCATCAGTTTCCCAACTCCCAAATCCGAAATGGCAACTGAATTGCCTCGGATTGGATTCTCTGTCCGACCTCAAATTCAATCCCTTCACAAACACCACAGCAGTATCCCCTTCCAAACTAGCTGCATAAACCAATTTTTTCCAAGAATGAACCGTCTGATTATTAATCCATAACCCAGTATCTTCTTCCAAGACTCCATTTTTCCCACTCCTCCCCAAATTTACCACAGTTGAATAATTCACAGATGGAAGTGAGCACCTCACAATTGACCTAAACTCATCATATTCATCTACAGACAACACATTTTGCTTAACCAAAATAGCCCTATCCCTTTCTCCAGAACTCCCATTACTACGACTTTCCAATCCATTTTTACCATAATAAACACATTCCAATTCTTTAGCACTTTCCTTTATCAACCCATCTTTTTTTAAACTGCTTACTAACAACAAAACATGATCAGGGAACAAAACCCGGTTCTCGATTTTCCATGGAAATGTAAAAGAATCATCAAACTCTTGGATTCTTTTAGCAAGATTCGAACTAGAAGAAGCTAAGCTTGAAACCACTAAAACCGGGTGAAAGGCCGAAGAGTTCAAGGGAATCGTATAAGATATAAGATACAGAAACATAAAGAAGCTGAAGCACAATACAAAAGATCTCAGGGAAAACAAATATACAGAAGTATATGATGAATAATACGAGGGTCTTAATATACGTTTTCTCTTCCGTGAAGAATCCATTTAATTTCTAAGTGAAATTAATGCAAGAATTGGATCTGATTTAAGGTTAAGATTTAAGAATGTAGGAGAGAAATATTGTTTAAAGTTCAGATCTGGGCGTGCCGACAGTGGTGTGCTCTTTTTCTGGTAATCGGGTAATTGCCGGAGAGAGAATAAAGGGAGGAGAAAAGTGTGGACGCGTTGGATTGGCTGGTTTTTTTTTCAATTATTCCTTGTATAAGTTAATTATAAGTTTTTGTTGGTGTTGGACTAGTACATATACCTGTCCAGTCCACACCACCTAGTAAAACCTGATTCTTGCGTGAAATGAGGAATACAAGTTCACGCGGAAAAGAGAACATGTCGTGAGGAGACTTGTTAAGTTTGTTGTTTGATTCTTTGTACCAAGAAGGTTCGGCTCGAAAAATGTAGGGTGCCTAGCCTGTTTGGACTAGTCTACCTTTGAAGGTCGAAGGTGTTTGATTGGACATTATAGCTCGCAACATAAACCTATCTCAACTCGATCCGTCACAATGGCCAAGCAGCATAGGCATCTAGGGTCACGCCATATTTTTCGTAAAGTACATTAGCAAGATTTTTTAGTGGTAATAACAATCGCTTCAAACAATGAAAACAGCAAAAGATGTGCTTCGAATCTCTGAAGTTTGATAGCACTACAAAAATCAATTACGATTTTCAATTTATTTGTGGTCCATATAAGTCAATTAAATTTGTTATCATTTTAGTTCCACTTGCCCACTTAGGCCATGAAGGGGACTCGATGCAAATTAGTGACAACCATTGATGGGTTTGCAAACTAATTTAGACTAAGATCCAGAAAGAGTCGTTAAAAATCGATCTGTTTTTGTAAGTTGTTCTTTATATGGATTATGCAAACGAGATCAAGAAATTAAGAGTAATGTAAACATCGACGAAAAAATAATTACTACGACAAAAACGTCAAGAAATTAAAAGTAATGTACACAACGTAAAAGCAATGTCACACAGACTTACACAAGAAGCCAGAAATAACATAAACTAATTGTAATAGAAAACAAAAAAATAATGTCGATAATATATTATTTAATTGTCCTCTTTTTCTTTAGTAGAAGTCTGTTATCCTTCTAATCTCATTCCATTTGGAAGTGTAATCTGTAATTAATATTAATATTGTGATTGATTACCAACTACTACTTTTTAATTGTTTTCTTTTGTCGCCAGCTAAAGAAAACAAAAGGAAAGAAACAAAATTAATAGTTGCCATTATGGGAGACTCAAGACCGGAGAGCTTTCCTCTATTTTGTCTAATTCTTTTTTATCTTAAAAATAGTAAAATACTACTTGTGAGCAAAGAGTTAATATATTCCATTTGAAGAATAAGATTCTATAATCGAGTCATGATCCTCGAATGTCGAAGGCATCATTGAGTTGATTTTGTAGTTCCTATAAAGTGCTTTTGACAGCTTGTAGAATTTCGTCTTTTACATCAGGGTTTATAATCGAGTATACATAATGGTCAAGTGGCATATAACCATTGGCGGGTGAAAAAACAGCTTTTCTTATTAGCCAATAATGAAATGACACTTGGACATTATGTACACTACGGTGTATACCCTGATATACATGTAGAATAATCCTTTTATCTTTAATCCAAATTGAGTTGATTTTTTTTTTTTTTTAATAAATTATATTTAAGTGTTCAATCGACTAGTAACTATTCATTAAAAGTTTTGGTATCTAATAAAGTACTTCCTTAGGACTAGGACTGCAAAAATGTTCTTAATCCACATAATTATACTTAGAAAATTATAAATTCTTTTAATTAATATTGTAATTTGTAAGGCACCCATGTATCCATTACGTGTCCCACAACATCATACGTATTTTAATACATAATCCAAAACATGTGACTTAAAATTCCTTGGCCAAGAATGTCAATTTGAATAATTTTGTGGCCGTGTACGTGCAGCATGGTCCTGTCAATTTTTTGCTTGTCGTGGGAGAAACTCATGTGATGTCGGTCCAATGATTAATAATTAGGGAACTTAATTTAAATTAGAGCTGGCATTAGGTAGCCGAAAAGGTCTATTAACCTATACGCCATATTTAATTAAAACATCAAATTTTTAAACTTTTTAGGTTTGTTTTGAACTTATAATTAATCAAATCCGTATCCTTCTCAATAATAGTTGCCGATTATTCCCTGTGGATGCGCCTCATAATACGGGTAACTTCGCCAAAATGATAGGCTTTCTCCCCCTTTTTGCTCGTGCAAAGAAGAATATGTTGCCTGGAAAGTGACTCAAAATTTCTACATTAATCATAATTTTTTGGATACATTTCGTTGACCTAAAAATTTGTCTATCCACAAAGTCTACTTAGTGTTGTCACGTCTCTATCCACCAACATAGCACCTACACGTTATGAAACCGTTAGAATGCAAAATTGATGCCCCGAAGGAGGTGCAAAAATCATTTGCACTTCGACGATCATTCAAAGTGTAGAAATTGGATCTGAGAATACAAGTTTGAATTTTTTTTTATTTTATGTGATTATATTGGTATTTACCAAGTGCAATGTGAGATAAAGATTTTCAACTTTTTGAATGGTTCTTTTTATCTTGTTTGTTGCCAACGAGCGGATGGCCGATGTTACGCCTCGCCTCCGAGGCTCAAAGTAAGAACGCCACGTGGTAAGCCACGTAAGCAAAAAGTCAACAAGAAAGTCAAATAAAGATCCATGAGGTCAAAATATGAAGAAGTCAAGCAAAATCGAAGTCCTTGCACTACAAACCGAGGTCCATGCTGAAGCACTGCCTCAAAAACGAAGCACTCCAACTTAAGCTGAAACACCGTCTAAGGAAACAAAGAAAGGAGTTGAAACTTTCCACTTAGAGAACCACCTTAAAGATCTCTCCGAGACTCTCAAACTCATCCGAAACCCATGAAGCCGACGCTGTCTCTTGTAATAGATTCGAAGATTTTTTATAAGTGATTAATGTAACACTTGTAATAAAACTTGTCAGTGTGTCAGCCTATTGTATAAAACGGCTGAGCTCTTATCAATGTATTAATTATATGAATAGACAGTGATGTGAAGTCTAAGTAAGTTAGGGAGATGAAGTCATGTGATTCTGATTCTACGGTTACCACGTCGGCCAAGGCAGCACGAATAGGTTTTCTTTGTAACTAAGAGGGAGATGGGGTTTTTTATTAGAATTTGGACAATTATACATTCGAAATATACACTTAAAACTCTCAAGAACTTTATACAAATGCTAGGCTGAACATTTTTTATTTTCTTTACAAGTTGAAGGAATACAACTTTCAACATACAAGATAACAACTTCTACACATGTTTTATCTATCATTCCACATATTCTCGTTTGCTTGGTGATCGTTGTTAGGGCGATTGCTTTTGTTTCACCCGCCGGAGCCTGAATAGTTCTGTCTCTCACCGCAAAATATCCTCCACGTCCATCTCCTCCTTGCTACCGCCGTTATTCCGGTAGGAACGTGCCGGAATCGTACTTGACTTGGCGTGAGTGGGCCGACATCTATTGGCTCATTTTTTCTGTGGTTAACAGTCGACATGTCCCTATCATGTACTCGAAGTAGGTCTTTGAATGAGGTCACTTCCATGCGTGTCTCCTACAAGGTAACCCAAGATAGCAATTGTGCTTCTTGTCCGATCTCATCAAGTCATTAATCTTTCTTTTTATATGGTGAGATGATGTGTGACATTTCGACAAGATTGCTTGACACCCGATTTTTCAGGATACCTCGATATGCAATGTCTGTCACTAAATATTTGCACCAAAATATCTTCGACTCACTGTCATGTGCTCATCAACTTGCATGCTTCCTCCTCAGACCCCATGGGGCTCTCTTAATGCCTAGGCATCCAGCCTAGACTCTTCGTCATGTGGCTTCCCTCAAACTTTGGAGTCTTTAGAGTCCGATCTTCCATAATCGATTTTAAACTTATATCATGCTTATTCCTTCCATAAGATCATGGAAGCTTCATCACATCTTTTGAAGCTTCGTCATATAATGCTTAGCTCTTCGAAATGAAAAGGCGTGGTACCAGCCCTTTTGCTGAATGTCCGAACTACAATCAGATTGTCATACTTCTTCACCCAGCTCATCCTAATTAAGCCAACAATTTCTCCAGCTGAAATAATTTTTTCTTACTTTTAAACAAAAAATTATATGTTTTTAAGTAATCCACGCTATTGTCCGAATAACTAATTTCCTTATTTTCAACTTTCATCAATTAAAAAAAAAAATTATTGTAACAACCACTTGAGGTAAGACTCGTCCTTGAAATTGTCTTATTAGAAGAGTGGGCTCAAGTGCTTACAAATGAGAGAAGAATACAATTACATCGTTAAATTATAACCCTCTTCAATCATCTTACGTCCATGGCGGCCCACTGAAAACTAGTCTTCTATTTGAAGTAGTCTTCCCCTGAGATCTTTGATACAAAACAAAAGGCAGTTGGCACAACTATTTATTTTTTAAAGTTGGAAATGGAGATTGAATGATTGAACTCAAATGGAAAAATCGTCTGATAGGGAAACAATTTGCGTAGATGAGGATAAACCGAGCTGGGCATGTCCAGCACATTTCGACACCCTTACAAATTCTTTGCATTCTAATTTTCTTGCATTTTTGGTGTGGACCCCTTCTGTATCGCAATTTATTTGCTAACACTTATTCCAATACCTGAGAATATCGTATGAGCTTTAGATTTACGTACATAAACAATCACAATATGATACATAGTTTCGATTCGATTTTATTCATATGGAGATTTCAAGAAAACCACATTCGGTATGATACATTTGACTAGATTTAACCGTGAAATATGTGTTCATTGTCTTGTCTAATTCAACATAGTAAATATACCCAAGGATTCTAGTCGAATCCCTGGAAAATTAATTCTTTATCAAAGAATGATAGTTAACTGATATTTTACCGAATGAGGTCCATGATCACAAGGCCGTTTCCACATGCATTAAACCTTTGAAGCAAAGAGAATTTCATTCTAACCCACTGCTCGAAAAGAATTAATATAGGCGTTTGAGACACTTCATTAAGGCATCAGTGTGCTCGGGCTTCCCAACAGAGACCCGAACATAACCAGACAGTTCTTTATTATTGTAGTGACGAATCATCACAGCCATTTTCGCAAGGTCTTCCTGTAATAAGCAGCATTGCCAATGTGAGTTATATTTTTCTAAGTGAAGAGATGAGAACACAAAGCACAAGAGACAGCATACATGCAACATTTTTTTTATTGTATTTCGATTTCATTTGATATAGTTTCTGAATTAAAAAGGAAATTCTGCATGTACAGTTTGGATTTAGAAATCAAGGCCAAGAGAATAACAAAAATAGAACACATAAATAAGCCAAAAGCAATACAGGTCCAGAACTTAATGGAATGAAGGGAAAACAAAAACATAATATATAAAGACCAACGAGAACCCTGAAAGCAAGGCAAAGTTTTGTACCTTCAACTTCTTAGCATCCATTCCAGATGTAACCTCACAAAGAATGAAATTAGAATAGCTTGGATATGGATTGAGAAATGGTACTTCGTTCAAAAGTTTAAAGAGTCGATCCCTTTCTTGCACCAAAGCCACTTTAACATTCTGGAATAGATGGTGTAATAAGTAGTAACATTCAAAGTCAAAGATAGGTACTTTATGCACTCTCAAGGTCTACAAACAAGAGGCAATTGTCAGACAAGTTTTTCTTATTGTACCTCTAGATACACGGGATTCTTTAAGGCTGCACATGCAGAAATTTCAGCAGCAACAGACACATTATATGGTTGTTTGGCCCTCCATAAATATTCAATAATGCTCAATGGAAATGCTCCATATCCAACTCGAAGTCCTGCTAAACCTGAATCACCGGGTATTAATAATAAGCGTGAGTGATCTCAAATTCACACAAACACGTACGATTTTACAAAAAATATGTCGGTCTGTTAAGGATGAGGATAGGATTAATTCAGAGGCAAGAACCTAATGAAGCTACCCATTAACACTAAAGAAGGAGCAACTATAAATAGAAGTGTTGGACTCGGGAAGTTGCTTCAAATTTTGATGTGATTTTGAGATGTGCATATTTAGTTCAGAGCTGACCAAGTTTAGGTCTCTTTTGAGTTTAGTATCAGTTTCTTGAGGGTTCTTTACATTTCT
The DNA here is from genome assembly GCA_903798405.1 of Fraxinus platypoda. NCBI lineage: Eukaryota > Viridiplantae > Streptophyta > Magnoliopsida > Lamiales > Oleaceae > Fraxinus > Fraxinus platypoda. Next base: position 5,493 of record CAIGRT010171361.1, on the reverse strand, counting down.
GAATGCCATGAAATCTCTTAGGAACTTCGTAACTAAAATCAGTATAATTTATTGCAAGATTAACTTGAATCCCTAGGCTATCTCAAAATATGTTTTGGATTCGTACAAGGAAATTGTTCTACTAAACAAGTCTTAGTAACTTAGTCTTATGGTTACTAAAGTGGAAAGTATGTACTAGATGGCATAGGGAAGTAGTTGGAGCATACATATGAGCCTGTAATCTTCCATAATCAATGTTAAACCCATAGCACGCTTAGCTCTTCCATAAAATTACAGTTTTACATCCTTTGAATATTCATTTTCCAAAATGTCAGCTCTTTGGAATAAAAAGGTACGGTACCAGCTCTTTTGCTGAATGTCCGAAGTACTATTAGATTCTCATACTTCTTCACCCAGCTCATCCTAGACTCAATTCCAGAAAATTCAATGTACGCTTCATCCAGCACAACCAATACAGGCAAAGCAAGTATTTTCAAAAGGGCTTCATCATTGATTATACTGTCAAACAAGAAAAAATATATATACGTTGGAATATAAGAAACGTAAAAGGAAGACAAAATTTACGTCCATCCATAATAATAAAATGGAAAAAAAAAACTGCAAAATAGTAATTAAGCAACAAATCGATATAATTGCACAAGCCGCATATTCAATCAAAAATTTTGAACTTTGAAAGTCTCGTTACTCTGTACAACCACCCATAATCTACAATACGGACCATATAAAACAATTTGATTATTGTTCATGAAACTGTCTTCTTTACTATGAAGCATGGTATTATCGTATTAAAATAACCCAGATATTAATTATTAGAAACATAGTTGTAAGAATGTAGATGCAGTCACATAAAACAACACTTCTCTTTTCCTACTCTGACTTTACACAACCATAGTTCATAATGTTATATCCCCTCATCTCATTCTACTTCTAGCTTTTTTGTCCTTTTTCTAATCGTTTTCAAGTTTTTTAAGTTTTCACCTTGCAAGATCAAGCCATGTATCCATTCTACTGTAGTGAAAAATGTCCTTTTTTAAGTCTCCATTACAGTTTCATAAAAGCTACTAACCCTTATAAAGTGCCTATGGTCTGGGGTTGGACAGGGAGGGGGGAAACTTTTTGCTTGCACATTTTATTGCTAACAAATATGTTACTTTTAACTATTTTTCGATGGGTCAAATTTTTTAGATACATTGTAAAACTCAATTGCCAAGGCCCAAATTTATAGGAAATAAGACCTAGTTTGTTGTTATATTTAAAACTCAATTATAATTTCTGAAAAGGAACTGACTGGTATTCCTACGCATCGAACATGTTTCCTGTCCACTGGTAGTCAGTGCAAACAATAAGACATATATAGCACAACATAATTGTTATTACTGAAAATCGTATCATGTCAGAGCAGACACCTGAAACAATGTAGATACTAACTTCCCGTTTGGCCTCCATTATTCCTCATTAAATTATAATTCATTTTTCTCCATCTTCTTATCAACCACACATTCTCCAATAAAATAATATTATACGTAAATTCCAAAAAATTTGCTTCTTTTTTAACCACACATTCTCCAAAAAATTACTATTCCTCTCGTTATAATGTGGAATAATGGGGGCCAAATGGGTGCTAAGAATATATTGACTCCGAATATGTTCATATCAACAAAAATGACTTGTCACTGAAATATGTAGCGTGTAATTAAAAAAAAAAAAACTTGACACAGAAAAACTGTAACAAATATGTCAAAATTAATGACCTGACATACAGTACTCAAAGCATGGTTTGAAATTTTAACAGCAGAAAACAAGAGAAAGGACCGAAATACAAATAGACTCATCGCATGATACCTCCCATCTGGATTATTAGGTGAAGTTAGGAATATGCACTTAGGTCTCTCCTGCTCAACAACTTCAGCAATCCGTTCTACATCCAAGCTGAAGTCTGACTTCCGAGACACTGCCAAAAGTGAGGATGATATTGAATGAGAACGAAACAGTTTGGCTCAAGTTGCCAAATCATATTTTGAGTTAAAAAATTTCTGCAAATCTACCTCAACATTTCTGTCTTGAGCCATTTTTTATTTTAATTCATTACTACTGGTAAGATATTAGGCATGAGGCCAGAAAAATGAGAATATCAAGGATAACAGAGGGAGAGGGACTTACATAATATATCAAAGAATCCACATAAAAGATGAAAATCAGCCTCAAATTAAGAACTTAAGGTAGATGAGATGTAAAATTGACCAAGCTTGTACCTACCCTTGATGACAAGTGCAGCATTAACAGCTGCATCAAACTCATACATCGTAAAGGTTGGTGGGCAGTCCACGATTTTGTCACCAGGATCCAATACGCATCTGCAGGCAAATCAAAAAAGACAGATACGTACAGATCAAACTTTGTAATATAAAGAAAATAAAAAATAAATAAAGTTATATGTAAATTTCAAAAAGCATAGTGCCCAAACCGCATAATCAAGTCAATCAATTCATCTGCACCACAGCCAGCAAGAATATATTCAGATTCAATGCCTGAATCTTCAGCAAGTGCTGCTCGTAAACTACGGCTTTCAGGGTCAGGATAAATATAAGGGAATCTCATGGACCCCAAAGCTTCTAAAACCTACAAGAAATTGAGATATTGTTATAAAAAAATGTGCAAAGAAAATTAAAACCAGCACAAGAGAGAGAATCCCATATTCAAAAGTAAGATATTGGTAATATTTGGTATCATCCATAAAAGAAGACTTTATGCAACATAAGCCTTGCCTCTGGTGGTGGACCATACGGGTTTTCATTCGCATCAAGTTTTACGATATCTTCAGGCTTCCTACCAAGACGCGTAGACAATATCTGCACACATACCATCGACTTTTAGAAAGAAAACACAGAGCAACGTAATAATAAACCCGACAAATAGCATAGCCTTTAGAAAACAAAAATATTTCGAAGGGTAAATAGGAGCACAACAAGAATTCAACAGCTATAGGACATGGACAACAATGATAAGAAAATCAACTCATGGAGCTATCATGATTCAAGTAACAAGGAATTGAATGTTTACATTATAGTTCATTTCCTCAACAATAACATCTATAGGAACTTTAGAAGGGAAATCTAGCAAATATCAAAATGCATAAATTACAAGACATATCAGTAGGCAACATTAACAAAATCAAATCTTTTCTTTATGCCCCCAATATTTTTGGTCTCCTATCTGCCCTTAGTAAGGAAAAATTTCCATATATCTCATTCCAATGAAAAACACAGTTCAAGGGGAAAAAATTCAATTTTTTACTGTCTCCTTTTAATAAAAGTAACTTGTATTACAATTGTACAAGTGTCTAAAATTGATATATCATGTTCAAAAACACAAAGGAAATAAAGTAATGGTGGTAGACATGAATTTAAAACAAACGACAAACACATCAAAACATATGACTGATTCGAAACCTGTAAATACTTCAAAAAGAGAAGAAAACAGAGTTAAGCCCATGTTGCCCCATTATCTAATAACTCATTTTCAACCATATGTAGTCCGGATAAAATAATTTTACACTTAATCCCAAAAATTTTCCCACATTTTAACCGCACATTCTCTAAAAAATAACTGTTACAAAACTCATTTCACTATAAAATAAAAGATGCAAAACATTGGCACGCCACGTGTCACGATTTCCTATCGTCGTCAAAATTCAATTTTTTTGTTTTTCGCCGATTGCAACTACACCATCCCTATTGCCATACTTTCTGTCATTTCTTCACCCTCTTTTTCCTTTCCCAAATTTCACGCCCAACACCCTTTAATTCCTCTAGCCATCGTCGAGATTTGAGTTCCTGAAACCCTGGTAATACTATGGCCAAGAATCGCACGAAAATAAGCGTCGGACTGGTCGTCTTCAACAACGTTATGAAGGTGGCTTTCGCCTCATTGCTGGGTATGTTTTTCACCCTTCCTCTCTCGATATACATGCAGAATGTATATGTAGCTGTATTCAGATTTAGCCCTTCCATAATGTGCGGAAATTGATTTCAGTTTTGTTGGGTTTTCTTTTTCTTATGTTTAGAATTGTTTTGTAGGTTGTTGCAATTAAGTTTTGTTTGACTACAGAAAGTTGTGAATTGGGCATGAAATTCTCAATTGTGTTTTGTTTAATTCCGGGAGGAATGAGTAAAAACATGAGTTTTGGTAAATATTTTATCTTATAGGAGTTTTGTCAACTGGACTTGTGTAGAATTGGAAATAATTGATAGCAAAATGGTGCAAAATCAAAACTTAGAGTTGATTTTTCTATATCTTGTTTGTTTCTGGTTTTACTTTTTCTTTCTAGCATTTTTTGAAATTGGGTTATGAAGTATTTTTTTTCTTATTGATTATGGATCGTGTATTTGTTAGGGACCTGAAAAATTTGTATAAATGAATTGGAATGGGAAGTCTTTCTCCTTAATTTGGTTTTTCTCCAGTATCTTAGGCCAGACACACGGTGCTAACAAGAGTATTAACCATTTGATAAAATGTTGGATCTAGCAAAAAAAAAAATCAGACATCGTGGTCTCAGTGTGCGCACGAAGACCCTCTCTGTGCCACACGGAGACAGGTCTCGGTGTGCGCACGGAGACCTATCTCCGTGTGAGTGTTTGGGCCAGACACACGGTGCTAACAAGAGTATTAACTGATAAAATGTTGGATCTAAAAAAAAAAGGACATCGTGTGGCACGGAGAGGAGTTTCCATGCCACACGGAAACACCATGTCTCCGTGCGCACACGAAGACCTTCTCCGGTGTCCCGATTTTTTTTTATTTTTTATTTTTTTTTATACAATGCTAAGTTTCAACTAACATTTTGAGATACATATTCTTTTATTAGCCTAAAATTGTCCGGAAAGAATTAGAAAGGTTGTGGAAAGAGTAAATAAGATGTTTTTTCCCTTTCTTTTTTTTATTGGATTAAGTTATAACTGAAAATTTGTTGCAATGTGCTAATTGAAAATTATATTGTAATAAGATGTATGTAAAATTATTTTTCTATAAAAAAATGATAAAGCACAATATTAATGGAGACACTATGTCTCCGTGTGTCACGGAGAATTTTTATTGATTAATATGTTTTTTTTAATTTCTCAATGGTTTTGGATACAAGTCTTCCTTTTTTTTTCTCAAATAACATTTCCTTTCGAGGGCGTTGCCCTCGAGCCCCCACGAGGGGCGTTGCCCCCACGAGGGGCGTTGCCCTTGAGCCCCCACGACAGGTCGATCCCCGTCGGAAGCGTTACCCCTACGAGGGACGCTGCCCCCTCGATCCCCGCGACCTGATCCCCGTCGGGCGTTGCCCCCGAGCCCAACAAAGGGCACTGCCCTCGACCCTACGACCGACAAGTCGATCCCGTTTCGAAGCGGCAAACCATTTGAATAACAACAATAAATAAATTATGAAAAAATATATTATCTCCAAACTGATGGTTTTCTGCTAAATTTGAAGTTTGCTCAATAAGGTGG
>CAIGRT010171351.1:0-12506 GCA_903798405.1 Fraxinus platypoda | reverse complement strand
TGAAAATTGAAACCTAAACCAAAACATTTTGAAACGGTTTGGTTCGGTTTGAAGGAAAAAAACTACGGGTCCACGTGGACCCAAATCAACAGTTTCAAACTAACGGTTTCGTTTCGATTTGCGGTTTCACAATTTTTTTGTGCAGCCCTAGTTACTGGCACAGAACGTCCTTACTTTCGAAATTCATCCTGCAAAATATTCCAACCTTGCATTTTTCTGCATTTCACCCGTATTTACACTTTTCATTTCGAAAATCATTATTTTCATCTATTTTCCTTCAATTTCTCAATAAAAATATATTAAATAACAAATTTACATTCATATTTAAATAAAACAAAAAGAAATAATTGCAATCATAAACCCAATTTTTTTAAAAATGTGCAAACGAATCCCAAATAAATTATTAAAAATTAAAAAATAAATTTTTATTAAAAAATAAAAAATAAAAATGATGATTTCTGCAATGAAAAATGTAAATATGGGTGAAAATGCAAGGTGAGAGGTTTTGCACAATAAACTTCAAAGGTATGGACATTTTGTGCTAATAACCCTTTAAATATGCTATTTAGCCTTTGATGGATGTAAAAATGATATTTTTAATAATAATTTTTTGAAAAATATGTAATTGAAAAATGGGAAAGAAATTTAGATTTATGTGCGGATATTTTATTGTGTGAATACGTGGTTGAAAATGAATATAAAAAATAAATTATTTTATTTTAAAAGGAGTCAAACAAGGGCTTAATTATGATGAATCCACTTTTTTAAAAATACTTGACAATTATTTGTTTTTGAGTTTTTTTTTTTTTTTTTTTTTTTCACGTCACGTTAAAAGATGAATAACCTAATTTTTTATGAATGACGTAAATGGGTGCTAAACGCCCAACTTTTTATGTATGATGTATTTATGTATGTAACGAAGCCCAATTATTTTTTTCTTCAATTGTGACAAATGAATTTGACCTAAAATGAATATTCTCATTTGCTGCCTTTTCAATCCATTGATTGGTGTAATTCATATTTGAGGCTAGCGTGTTTTTCTTCAACCTTAAAAAATATCTTCTGGGTCCACATTGATGGAGCCAATCACAAACTTGAAACTCAAATTCGTCTTGGATGAACCAAGAATCTAAATAATTAAGCTTTGGACGAATCGGACAATATTTTGATGGTCGAGGGAGTAGTACGTACATATATGTCATGGTCATATTAAAATATCTTGTCAAAATTAGTTAGCACTCAATTATATGTCACAATTAGATCAAAATATCTTAAAATAAACACGTCAAGATATAATTGTTATTTCGACAATCATTCTTGAATATTCAAACAAATTTTATAATTTATGTGATTGAAAAAATATCAATTAAAAGGTAGAAGTAAAGTGCACTCAAAACCAATTTTTAAGCTCATACAAAACAAGGAAAACACAAGCATCGTGGTGGGGGCAAGGAATATTGAGTTTTACGAGCTTGATATTGGTTATCTCAAGAAATTTAGTCCGTGTTTGGTTTAACAAAAAACTCTATAAAAATTCAAGTTAAAATCAATAATTAATTTAAATCACACATTTTATAGGATTCATATTTTTTATCAACCTTTTCAGTTATACATTTTGTCAACTTTTATCAAAATCTATTAAAAACCTAATTTTTAGAAAAATCAGACATGGGCTTAGTTTGTGTACAATTTACTTGATAATGATCCTCGAAAGAAAATACGTAAAATATCCTAATTGCTCATTATTTTTAATTTTTTTTTTTAGTACCAAGACCCTTTTCAAGGGTGCTTTCGTGGTCCTAGCCCGAATGCCTAGACGGAAAAGCCATTTGAGAGGAGTCGATTATGGGGTGTGACATTTTCTCAAAATTCATAGAGGAACAGACAAGGGCATCTGATTCTGTGTGAAGGTGATTCGTTAGCCCCTTGAGATGATGGAAATGCATAGGGGATGAACCTATAAAAGGAGCCTTCGATGTAGTTCATGTTTAAAAGATATTTTGTCAATACACGACCAGTTTCCTTCAAACACAAGTGAAAAAATTGGAGTTTAATAAAAAAAAACATCTTTGGTGGTATGAATTTTAAGATTTGTCAAAGGGTTGTCTAGCTAGGATTCGGGTGCATGTGATTACAATTCAAAGCGTACTAATCTAGCATTTGACCTCGATTTAATAATAACGTGCCTTTGAACTTTACCAGAAGAAAAAAAAAAAAAAAGAAGAAGAAAATCAAAGGTAAATACAAATCAAATGGCAGCTTTAGGCACTTAATAATCCTTCATATTACATGTAAAAGATTTTCACAATATTCTATCAATTTCATTGGACCCATGTTTAAAATCCTAAAATTATTTACTTTTCTCACTAGTTTCTAACTAAACAATTTTACCCTAAATTTGGAAAACAATATTTTGTAAGGGTAAAGTAATTTACTGAAATGACGTTACTTTTAAATGGCATGACGCATGATTACAATAATGTCTATAGGCGTGACTTGTTTTAATTCGAGTTGATCACCGAATCACTAAATTCAACATTTTTTTGAATAGTAATAAAAGTTAAAAATGGACAAAATACGATGGACCTAACTCGATCGACTTGAACCAAGCTCCATCTCAATTTTCACCGAACAATTTACTGAGACTTGTCTCCAGTCTTTTTATTATAAAATAAAATAAAAAAGTCAGATCTACAGAAAAGTCAAAACTTTTCTTTTCAACCACCTCCGCGCGCGCGCTCTCTCTCTAGATATACGGTTGTTAAGTGTTATTAATATCGTTTGTCAGAAACGTAAAGCCATTGGATACCGCCCATAAACCAATAACTGATAGATATGTAGAGAGAGAAAGAGAGCATTTTTATTACACATACATGCATTTATATCTATCTCTATATCTGTATCTGTATATGTGTAGGTTTGTGTAGTTCTTGAAGTGTTGGGAAAAATGGGTGGGAGTAAATGGAGGAAAGTTAATCTAGCTCTTGGGTTGAAGATCAACACGTGTCTTCACGAACCAAAAACCATCGAGGACGCGCCGCCGTTGTCCGCCGGGAGGTTCACTGACGCCGCCTCGTTGTCCTCGCCGCCGCCGCGGCGAAATTCCACCACGCCTACGCCGTCGTCCTCCGGACTCCGCTTGTCGAAACACTCCTCCAAATCTTTCGAGGTGCAAAATTTACAGAAATATTACACCTTAATATATATAAATATATCATATATGTGTATTTTTCCTCTTTAAATGCATGATCACTCCCATACTAATATTTGTGCTTATTTTTTAAGGATTAATGCTGATTTCTCGTTTTACTGAAAAGTCATTAGGTTTGTTAAGCTCAAAATCGGAAAAAAAAATTTGGACTTTTGAGATAGAACCAAGAGTGAATATAGCACGAGTCCAACAAACTGAAACGAGCAATTCGATAGGTTTAAAACTCAAACGAACAATTGAATTTCAGGATTGGTGCGTTCTAAAAATTGTCTATTTACTGGAAAGATACTAGTCTGATACTTTCTTATTTTTGTTCTTTTCATTTGTCATGGATCTTGAATTTTCTTTCTAATGGGATTTTCAAGATTCTTGATGGGATTTTTCCTGTGCTGCTAAGAACTTCTGGATTTGATTTTGTCTCTTTTTCTTTCTTTCTTTTTTTCTGTAAAAAAGGGTTTTTTTTTTCCAGTTAATGGTTATTTTCTGAATGGATTGGTGTTCGAATATGTTTGAAGAGGGTGGCTGTCATGTGGGGTAGAAGGGTGATGTTAATGGGTGTATAGAAATATGCATATGAGCTGTCTAGGTGGGCTTGTATTATAATGTAGTTTTCAGCTCACTCTGATGAGGTAGGGATAAAGTGGTTGGATTCCCTTTTGAGGATTATTCTGGTATTGACTTAAGTCTTAGGCGGGGCGGGTTTGAGTATTTTGTGCTCTTTTGTTTGTAATCTACCCTTTCAGTTCTTGGTGAAGTTCTTCTTTTTGACCGTGGATGTAGACCGACTGCTGAAGGACCAATTATTCTTTTTCTCTTTAATGTTTTGCCTAAACCCCTTTTTGAAGCTTCCGCACAATGACATCAACATAATCCAAGTGCTTTGCTTAGTGAACAACTTGACTGTTTCAAGGACATGTCATTACACATTTGGACATTTTCTCGACCATTTTCATCAAAATAGTAGTCTACAGATTGATCAAAAACTATAAGAATTATGAAGTAAATTATTGGTTCAGAGTTTTCAGGCAACAAGTGTCGTCGAGCTAAGGGCAAGGTTGAAGAGAATGGAAGTCTTGTAGTAAAGAACCATGTCTACTCCTTTTAATTAATAAATAAGGGTATAGTATCCTTTTCATAAAAAATATTACTTTCTAACGGTCGAGTAGGCAGACATGTCCTTAAAACTGATTTACCAGAAAAAGGTTGGGGTCCTTTGCAATATTCCCTTCTTATTTATCCCTTTCTGATGGCTTGAGAGTTCCGTTATTGATTTTGACAAGTTGTTATTGATTGGGAATCGTTGATTTTCATTAAAAGTTCCATCTAGCTTACAAAATCGAGTTAATGATAAGATGTTTGACAATAAAAGTCTTAGGTAACATCGATTTTACTTTTCTCAGAATCTGTAATGGTTATTATATTATCATAAGAATGTTAAATCATATATTTGTCCGTGTACTTTGATTTTGAACTCTGAATCATTTATGTAATTTGATTTTGAACTTTATCTTTGATTGCAGAGGACCTGTGTAATATGTTTGACGTCCATGAAACCTGGCCATGGCCATGCCATTTTCACGGCAGAATGCTCACACTCCTTTCATTTCCATTGTATCACAACTAATGTAAAACATGGAAAACGAAGTTGTCCGGTTTGCAGAGCGAAATGGAAAGAAATACCCCTCCAGAGTCCTGTTACTAATAAACCACATGGAAAACTGAGCTTAAACAATATGTCTTTGCCTCGAGATGATGCCTGGTTGACCGTTATAAGACGATTGCCCCCTTCCCGAGTGGTTGCCAATCAACACGCTTCTTCATTTATTAATCCGGTGGAACCTAGCGTGTTCGATGATGATGAACTTATTAGTCACCCACCTGATGTCACCCTCTCTTCCTGTAATGATGTGGCTGATGACCATTCTGTCGGAGTCATGGAGGTTAAAACATACCCAGAGGTTTCTGCTGTTCCAAAGTCGACATTCCACAATAATTTTGCTATTCTGATTCATCTCAAAGCTCCCGCTACTACCAGCTCCCAACTTTCTGGAATAGGTCAAACTTCTCGTGCTCCAGTTGATCTCGTCTCAGTGATTGATGTAAGTGGTAGCATGGCAGGTAGCAAGCTCGCCTTGCTGAAACGGGCAATGGGATTTGTGATCCAAAACCTCGGCCCTTCTGATAGGCTTTCAGTGATTGCCTTCTCGTCCACAGCTCGTCGTCTTTTTGCTCTTCGTAGGATGACCAATACTGGAAAGCGTGAAGTTTTACAAGCTGTTAATTCTCTAAGATCAAATGGTGGGACAAACATTGTTGAGGCTCTTAAGAAGGGTGCCAAGGTGATGACTGACCGCAAGTGGAAAAATCCGGTTTGTAGTATTATACTGTTGTCGGATGGACAAGACACGTATGCTGTTAGCAGCCCGAGTGGTTCCAACGCCCCCAATACCCATACCGATTACCAATCATTACTCCCGAATTTCATGAATCACAATAGTGCTTCTGATTTCCACATTCCCGTACATGCATTTGGATTTGGTACAGATCATGATTCAGTCTCAATGCATTCAATCTCAGAAACTTCCGGGGGAACGTTTTCTTTCATAGAGACCGAAAGTTCGATTCAAGATGCTTTTGCGCAGTGCATTGGTGGGATTTTGAGTGTTGTTGTTCAGGAATTACGGGTGGAAATCGAGTGCATTGATCCTGTGCTACAACTCATTTCAATAAAATCGGGAAATTACAGAACCAGTTATACATCCGATAGAAGAAATGGCACCATAGAAGTTGGAGACTTATATGCTGAAGAAGAAAGAGATTTTCTGGTAACAACTGATATTCCAATTGACGGATCCCGTGATGAGATATCACTACTAAAGGTTCGTTGCATTTTCAAAGACCCTGTTTCCACTCATTTAGTAACTCGGAATTCTGCAACTGATGTAAAAATTCAAAGGCCAGTAGTAACTGGACAAGGCGTGGTTTCTTTAGAAGTGGACAAGCAATGGAACAGGCTCCGATCTGCTGAAGCCATGGAAGAAGCTAGGGTTGCTGCTGAACGCGGTGATTTAGCTTCTGCCGTGACTGTCCTAGAGAATTGTCGTAAACAATTATCAGAAACTATTTCAGCACGAGCTGGAGACAGTTTGTGTCTTGCATTGGATGCTGAATTACAAGAAATGCAAGAGAGAATGGCTAACCGTCGTGTTTATGAAACAACTGGAAGGGCTTATGTTTTGTCTGGATTGAGCTCACATTCATGGCAGAGAGCAACTGCGCGAGGTGATTCAATGGATAGTACGAGCCTGCTGCACGCTTACCAGACCCCTTCCATGGCCGAAATGGTTAACCGATCACAGACTATGGTCTTTGAGAAGTCATCTCCTAAACCTTCTCTCAGGCCATCGCGATCTTTCCCTGCACAGCCACGACCAAGGTGACATCTATTTCGAAAAATCTCCTCCAAGATTCCATCTGAATGCCTCAATTTGTTTACTTGTCATAATATTTCAATTCCATTTTTCTTGGCTCCGGACGGGCATGGTTGGATGGTTAAAAGAAATTCAACTATAGACGTATGTGAAAATAAAATAAGGTGAAAAAGAACAAGTTGGGAAGTTAGATTTACAAGTTTGAGTGTGGTATATTGATATAGGTTTAGTCTAGTAATTGTTGGGGCTACCGTAGTAATTTTCGATAAAATATACTGAAATACTCATTTGATTCTCTGAATGAACCTATTTTTCTGGTAAAATATAGCTCTATTTTCGTATTGCTTCAGGTGAATTATCTTGTCCATTATTAATTTTCTTGTTCGTTGTTAAATTTTCGAAGGTTTATGAATTTACGAGAGAAACTGGAGCTGAAAACGCGAAGGAAAAATTAATAAGCAGTTCATAAGTTGCTTGTATGTGGCTGGTGAATTGTTAGTCAACCTACAGAAGTAGTATAATACTTGTGCATCAGTTGATTAAAGATCAAAATTCTCGCGCTACTTGGGGTATACTTGCACTCCAACTCGACAATCACGAGACTATATAATTGATAAGATTTTAACTTTTTTTTCTTTCTTGAACTCCTATTTTGCCCCCCATTAAAATTATAATTCATTTTCTCTCTTCTTATCAATCGTATATTCTTTAATAAAATAATATTATACGTAAACTTAAAACTTTTTTTTTCTTTTTTAATCCCACGTTCTTCCAAAAAAAAAAAATACTATTCTAAAAATTAAAATGGCAAATAATGGGTCTTGTCTACTATTGTTCAGTTACCACATAGTATGTTGGTTGTTTCGCTTCATCGAACAACTGTCTTTGAGACTAGACAATATGAAGAAGTGAAGTACTTAGCAAATCTCTTTAAACGCAATTGACATCTTGTGTTGGTGCTCGTTGGTAAAGGCTAAGAGCGTGTGTTCGGTCGTACTTAAAATCCAATTAAAATTGAAAATATAGCCGTTATTGAGTCTCACTCGTCTAATAAAAATCAACAATAACGGCTAGTTTTTCAATTTTAATCCGATTTTAATCTCTACCGAACACGACCTAAGTCTCCAAATTATGAATCTTGTTGTAACTTCATTCTCGATCTATTTTTCTTGATTACACTACTAAGCTTGTTGTTGGTAGCCACTGCTGGATTTTGTCTATTAGGGGTAAAATGGAAAAGAAAGGGATATGACAGAAAAATGAAATAAAAAATTATCAATCAATTCGTTTTTAACGGGGAAGTAAATTGAGCTTTCGTATTCAACCAAATAAACTTTGTGCCATTAAATTTAATAAATTATCGACTCTATTCAATCTTTAATAAGCAAGCAAGAAACACACAAGTCATAACATCCCACTAAGTAGCCTAACAAACAAGTAATATTTCCAAAATCTGTGTGGTACAAGCAATTAGTAACAGTTGTTTGAATTTTATGAACGTTTGAATCTAATGAAATTGAAAACATAATTACTTAATTGTCAAGATCTTTCGCGTCAAATCACCAAGATAATTATTAAATTCAGAACATACCTTAATTCATCGGAAAATATTTTTTAATACCGAATCTTGAATTTTGAATATTGACTCTTTTAATTTTTGAGTTATTGATCTTGATTTTGACTTCTTGATCCATAGTCTTGATTCTTAAATTCCTCTTCTTGATAGTAGAATGTCTGTTCTTGATTGTGAATTTTTGATCTTCATCTTCACTATGTATTCTCTATTAATTCTTGTGTTGATAGAATAATACAAAAAATGAGAGAATGCATATGAATTGGAAATCATAACCATATTTATAGTTTTCATATGTATTTGGCCTATCGTTAAATACAATTCTAATGAATTTGATCTCTACACATATAATCCAGCACACATTTTATTTATATACTCAAAACCCAATTACTTAATTCTTTATTAGATTACTTTAATTTTGAGCTTAACCTTAAGGTAGTCTTTATACACAATTAATTACATATATCGGCCCACATGGTAAATTAAGGTGTTTGGTGGGGATTAAAATAAAATTTTTAGTAGATTGTGATGGAAGTTTTTGAAATGTGCAGTTGAAAAGTTGTGGGATCCATGAAAGATGTGGTTAATATTGACTTTTTGATTTTGACTTAGATTAAGATCTGATTTTAATCCGAAACAAACATGGCCTAAATAATTTTCTAACAATCTCTCACTTGCGCAACATATGTTACCTTATAAATGTGTATACCGTTGTAAGCTTAAAACTTCTGATATCATAATCAAAATCATTTCCGAACAATCTCGTCCATCAATTATGTCAATATAGGATCAAAACGGTTTTCGTTACAAGTATCATAACTAAACCCATCAATGGTCTTGTATATCAACATAATCAAATGACACAGATCAAATGTGGATATGTAGTATGAAAATTACATGTAATGTGATCCAAACATGCATATTTTCAAGTGGTCTCACCTTGTTCTTTAATGAGATCAAACAAAAAACTTTAATCGGAGTGAAAGTTTAACTGAATCTTTATTTATGGATTAAACTGAATATCCATGATAAAAAATATGTTTATAAAACAGATAACATTCGAACACAAACTCTCACTAAACCTGCATATCATTAAAATATGTAACACCCATGTGAGTAGTATGCTCATTTCGAACACAAACTCTCACTAAACCTGCATATCATTAAAATATGTAACACCCATGTGAGTAGTATGCTCATGAAAGACCTTGGGTGATAGCCTGCAGCAAATTTATCCATAATTATGGAGTTTGTCATAATATACTTTATAGAAATCTGACCACTCTGACTTTTTCCTTAATAACTAGAAACTTAATGTCTATAAACTTTGACATTATCAAACTTAAGAATGCTATTATCACAGAATAACTTAAGCGGTCTTTCAATTCCATCCAAAATGTGCAGCTGGTGACCAAATTTTGCAGTCATATTCCTTGATAATATCCAATGATTTCCAATTAGTTTGATTTTTTGTATGTGATTATGTTATCCTTAATTCTTTATAAATATTGAATAACCTATTTGGCTGTTTTCCAAATATCTATCACATAGTTACTTAAATATCTGCTTAACATTCCAACAATGAATGCTATATCCGAATGTGTGCAAATCTAAACATACATTAAACTCCCAACTGCTGAAGCAAATGGAATTTTCCATATTTTCTTTTATTTAAGTTTATCCTTAGCGCATTGATTGAGACTAAAATTGTCTCCCTTAGTAATAGGGGTATCACCTGATTTACATACTTGCATCTCAAATCCCTTTGTACTGTATCGATATAGCTCTTTTGTGATAATAAAAAAATGCCCAGAAAACAATCTTGGTGTATCTGTATCTTGACACAAAAGAGGCGTCGCCAAGATCTTTCATTTCAATTTTTTTTGATAGAAATCTCTTGATTTTGTGTAGTAAGCATATATCATTGCAGGCAAGTAGTATTTGACAATACGAGAATATATGCTCACTTTCACTGAACTTGCAATATACACAATCATCAATAGAATTGATCTTAAAACCTAATGAGATAATTATTTGATGAAATTTGTGATACCATTGACGGGAAGCTTGCTTAAACTCATATATGAATTTCTTTGATTTATAAACCATCAGATGTAGTTTAAGATCAAAATATATCACAAACGCCATAATAGCCCTAAAAGAATCTTTCATAGAAACCTGAGAGAAAGTCTCTTTAGTGTCAATGTCTTTCTTTTGAGTAAAGTCATTTACAATAAGACGAATCTTATATCTCTCCATATCACCCTGTGAATCCCTCTTGATTTTAAATATTCATTTATAACCAATGAGCTTCGCACATTTAGACAATGGGATGAGTTCTCAAACGTAATTGTCTTTCATGTATTTTATCTCTTACTCATAGCATCAATCAACTCTTGAGAATTATTCGTTTGCATAACTTGATGAAAGTTGATTGATCGGATCTTCTTCCATCAATCATTGCCATCCTTATTTTCTTGGAGAAAGATTATAAAATTATCCGAAATTATCTTTCTCCTTTCTGTAGTGGATTTCCTTAATAGCATTTGTTATTGAGGTTGTTGAGTTTGTTCTTCTGGAACAATTTCTTGATTGTATGTATGGGATAGTGTAATATTGTCTTGATCCAAAATTGTTTCTTGAACAAGATCTGAAATAAGAATTTGTCTCTAGTCCTGATCATGTCAATTACAACATAAGAGAGATATATACATATTCTTTTTCAAAGACAAAATCCTTAACCTTAAACCTTATCTCCCCCTGCAAACTCTACATCCTCAAAGAATCGAACATTTCATATTTCGAAAATTGACCTAATAGTGAAATCTTTAAAATTTGTAACCCCTTAACAGTTGTTTTATTTAGAACTTCATTGAGAATTTAAGTTACAATCTTCAATGTTTCTTCCTAGAAAGATTCTGGTTAGGTGAAATAACTAATCATATTTTTTACCATATCTTTAATTATTCTGTTTAGTCTCTCAGTAACACCATTCATGCCAAATGACCTGATATGGTGTACTATGAGACAATTCCACATTACTCTAGGAATTTTAGCAAAAGGCACTGGACATTGTTCTTGTAATCCGTTATATCTACTATAATATTCATCACCACACCCAGATATGATATATTTTATTCTTTTGTTGAGTTGATTTTCATCCCCAGTCTTGTAAACCTTGAACATGTCTAGTGATTCGGATTTATCATGAATGAGATACAAGTAGCCATAATGAGAAAAATTCATAATAAATTACCGTTAACAATTTCAATAAGCCAAAGGAAATGACTCACAGATATCCGTATAAATTAGTTCTAAGATGTCTGAAGTCCTATTGACACCTAATCTCATTATATTTGTTTGTTTCCCTTTAATCTAATTAGTATAGTGGTGTTAAACGGGCCGAACGGCCCATCGGCTCGTGCAAAATTGGCTCGTGGGCGGCTCAAGCTCGTCATTTGACGAGCTCGAGCACAAGCTGAGCAGGCGCACTCGATAGGCGAGCCGAGCTTATGAGTCCAAGAGAAGGGTTTATTTTTTTGTAAAAAAAAGGTTTATCTTAAAAAAATATTGACGAGCTCTCGAGCCGAAACTTGGCTAGGTCCACGAGACACGGGTCGAGTCGAGCTCGGCCACGAGCAATGAGAAGCATCGACTCGGTCCATTCCCACCTCTAAATTAGCATAAACACTTAAGTCTGGAAAATTAAAGGGATCAAGATTCCTTCTGATGCAAATTTTTTCATTTTCTTTTGAGAAATGTGATCTATTCGCTTGTGTTATAACGAAGCGAAATTTTCATTGATTAATTTATGTTTAATATTACGTGAATTCTCATGCAGTGTTTCTTTATAAGAGACAGTCGTATTAAACAAATAGGTTATCATAACTAGATAAAGAACTGGTACCTACAATATTGAATTAAGAAAAATACTAAACTGACTATTTTTAATTGAATAAATGTAATCGAATTTGTCCAATGTAGAAACAAAAATCAAATTTCGTCCAAAAGACGGTACCACAATTGTCTCTCTTAAATCAAAATAATAACCGACCTTAATGATAGCCTAAAACGTCAACATAACTTCAACTTTAATTGATTTTCCATCGCCCCACATAGATGAATCTTTCAGTATCAATTGACTTTTGACAGTTTAGGCAACCCCGCATAGACACACTTATATAATTAGGTGTACCGAAATTTATCAACCAAGTATGTCTAGGTATTGAAACTAAATTAACCTCTAAACAAATCAAATTGAGCAATGTACTTTTCTTTACACGTCAAGCGT
>CAIGRT010171345.1:0-19484 GCA_903798405.1 Fraxinus platypoda | reverse complement strand
GACTTTGTATAGTTGGTTTAAGGCTGTAACCATTAGCCCGATAGAAGGGTTGCCGAATTTTTTATCGTTTCTATCTTGTTTAAACTGATAATGCACTCCTTGTGTACTATCTTTTGATTTTATTTATAAAATTACGTGATTACCTATCAAAAAAAAAAAAAATCATATATAATCATTGAAATGCAATTAGAAGTCAAATGAGTGTCAAAGTGTTGCTCCATATTCTCAATCACAAGTTGCGACGCATTTTTCACATAGAAAATATTCGAATTTGAAAAATATTATTTCAATTTTTCAAGAAGAATTGTAGCATTTTGAGTTAGCTTTCTAATGTACTTTGAATCACCTCAATTGGACATCGAGAGAGAAAGTTACGACAAAAATATTGATCGCTGCTTAGCTGGCGTTCACCGGCGCTTGAGCAGTGTGGTTATCCGAGGAACAATAAATTCCAATTTTCAAGCTATTCCAATTTTTCTTGTATCATTCAAAAATCAAAGCACGAAAGATCCTTGATCGAATACTAAAAACAAAATCCTACCTTCTCCAATTCACAGTTCTGAAGCTTGGAAAGAGGCGCTTGGAGTTCTAGCGCTCCGAAACGAAATGAGTTCGTTCTTGGTGATCCAGCCAGCATACAGAAAAGTGGCCCAGAGTCTTGGAAAGTACGGGCGTGCACAACCAACGGAGTTCCTATGTGATTTACAAGTTAGGTGGCCAAAGTGCAGTGTCCGAACTAATTATAAGTTAATTTTTCTAGTGGATCGTTTACTAGTAAGTTTGCCACGAGGATTTTTATCCAGTTATGGATTTTCCTCCGTAATCATATTTGGTGTTCTTTATTGCTTTTGATCTTTATTTATTTTTTTGATTGACACATAGTATTAAGTAAATTGAATTAATTACTTTAATCATCTAGAAACAACTAGAAGTAATTTGTTGCTTTTAATTGATTTAATTCCGCATTTGGATCTAAACTATTAGGTTAATTTAAACTTTCAAAAAGTCACCGGTAAACATGATGTTTTCTGTTCTAGGTGATTCCCCGGACCAAATGAGACCTAAGTGTAAACATGAAGAGAGATGCTTTAGGTCTTACAATCCGTTGGCTTACAATTCTTCGAGTATAATTTATTGAGAACTCTTCTCATTTGATAAATTTTCTTATTTTTACAGTATTTTTATAGCTTCTCTGGGTCATGGGTGTGATTTAAATCTCAGAGGCAATAGGGACTCCTTTTTCTTTACTTCCGAAAGCGAGCTATTCATTCAAACAACAAAATAGAGAAAATGCGAGATTTCCCCCAATTCAATTCAATTTCAATTGAATATACCTAAATACTTGTCCATAGTGTGTCCAAGCTATTTCTTTCTATTTTATGCTTCCAATCCGAGCTAATATTATTCGGTTAAAAGGAAACTCAGCAACACAAAAATCTAAATTTCTGGCCATAAAGCACTTAAATATTAAAAAATGAAAAGGTACAAAATGTGCAGCAGGGAGTAAAAGCAACTACAGCCAATGTAAACTAACATCTGTACCTGCAGCATTGAAGAGGACGAGGAGAGAAAGCAAAAGCTGTGTTATGGGGAATGGAATTCGAGGCTTTGATTAAACCCAAAGCTCGTGCAATTAACGGGCCACTGCTTCAATAAATACACCATGTTTTCAGTTTAATATACGTAAAATTCAAACAGAGAACAATCAGAAGGATAGATAGAAAGAGAGTACCGGAGTAGAGAGAGGGAATTCATGGCTGCCACTGGAAAATACAGTTCTGTACTTTATTCAGGTATTCTTGTCCTGAATTCAACTGAAGTCGTGTGACGTATCAGAAGTCGCCGGATATAGTTATTTTGTGCAGCTATAGTCGCGTGAAGGATATCACCGTTAAATAAAAGAAACGGTGCTGACTCTCAAACACGTGATTGCTCCCAAAATTTGGTCAATTAACTAAAACACGCTTTTATAAGTTGGAACGTTTTTTACGAGATGGTACATGTGTCCAAATTCTGGCCCTTGATTTTGGCATTATTGATTGAGAGATATATACAAGCATAGTACCATTTTCATCGGCATCAATTCATCTTCTTCTCACTTCTAGATTTTTCTAAGAGAGAGTTTTTCCCTTTTCTTCTTACGATTAGGGTTTGATTTGTGGGTTTTCATCTCTCTTGATGAAGCATATAAATTGAGATAATTGTACTTGTAGCATTTGAAATCTGTGTATTTTCTAAGTGAATAATGTAAGAGTAAGGGGTTTCTTATAGTTGTGATTTTCAGAAGGCCAGTTGAAGTTTCTTGAGCGATTCTTTGTAGATTTGCAGTTATTGTTATTGTTGAAAAGATAAGTATCTTTTACTTCTCTCTTGTGTTGGAAGAAACGATCTGTAACTTTTGTTGCTATTTTTGGACTATTTAGTGCAACCGAGCGAATATCAAATTTATTGGATGCTTAACGGGGGATGTAGACGTTAGAAGTGGTCGTCAAACTTTCGAGGCTTAGGTCGAAATAAATCTCTTTTGTTCAATCTTTATTTTCCGCAATTTTACTTTTTGATCGATTGTATTTTGTGGAATCCTGTTTTTGATAACGTGCTATCTAGGACTTTTTAGTAGTCTCAGAGCAATGGCTGAGAACAAGATACTTGGATCTTTGCAGAAATAGATAGATCTGTTGCAGATCTAAAATTTTTAGAACTGTTGTTAAGCAAATATTAAGGATATCGAGTTTTTATAAACTCGATGGGTGAGATCTTTTAATTTTTGTAAAGTATTTTTCAAAAACTAGGGTTTTTTATTTTTCTCCTAATTTGCCATACACTTAAACCCCCTAGAAATTAATCTTTGTCCAAAGGATCAAACGAGACCTTGAGAATTGAGATAAATCCAGTACGGGTGTGTATTTAGAGGATCTTGCTGGAGAAATCTCGAAGACATAGATTTACGATCTCTGTTATTGTATTCTTTTTATCCGTGTTTGCTCTGTATGTTCCTTGACTATGATTGAAACTTGAAAAATCTTGTATTACTAAGTGTACTACTGTGATTTATAATTGAAAATTGTTTGAGAGTCCTTGTGTGTGCCGTATAATTTTTTAAAACTCCTATTTGTGTATCACCTTTCATAAATAAATGGCTTTTGCTAAATTTGAAGTTTCACATTTTAATGGAGAGGTGATTTTAATATGTGGGGTCAAAAAATGAATGTAATTTTAATGCAAATTAGATGTGCTAGAGCTCTAGATGATAGTTGGCCTGTGAACTTACCTTCTGCAAAGAAAATTGAATTTGAAGAGGTTGCCTGAAGTACTATTTTCTTGTACTTGTCTGATAATGTGATAAGGGCTATTGGTGAAACCAAATCTGCTTCTGAACTGTGGACTATGCTTCATGCTAAATATATGACTAAGACTATTCCAAATAAATACTATTTATTAAAACAATTCTTTTCTTTTAAAATGGACCTTGCAGTTGACTTTGATAAAACTTGAATAAGTTTACAAAATTGACCCAAGATTTAGCCAACTGTGATGAAAAACTTTTAAAAGATCACCTGGTTGTAGTTCTGTTAAACTCCANAAAAACTTTTAAAAGATCACCTGGTTGTAGTTCTGTTAAACTCCATTAGTGACAAATATAGAGACATTAAGGTTGCTCTTGAATATTGTCAGGCTGAGATCACTACTGATGAGATCATTAGTATACTAAGAAATAAGGATCTTGAAATGAAATTTGAATCAAAGGAAAATCACAGTGGAGACAATTTGTTAGCAAAGGAAAAATGATTTAGTAAACCTAATTTTCATTCAAAGATCTTTAATAAAAATAAGAATAAGTGGAATGATAAGAATAAATCCAAAAATAAGGCAAAATGCAATAAATGCTATTATTGTGGAAAATTGGATCATTTTATTAAAGACCGTTATAAGACGAAAAATGAATCAAAAGAAAAGAAATTGGATGATAGGAATGCTACCTTAGTCCGTAATAAAGAAAAGCTTGAAGATGGGTTAGTCCTTGTTAATATTGAAAATAAGCTAAGTGATGAATTGATACTTAATTCAGGCTGTTCTTTTCATATGTGCTCAAATAAAAACTGTTTTCTTGAATTTGAAAAAACTAATGAGGGGCAAGTAATAATGGAAAATAAGATGACCTGTAAAGTAAATGGAATAGGAACGGTTAAACTATTGCTTGAAAATGGTAATGTTCTATTTCTGAAAGGAACTAGACATGTTATTGAGTTAGAGATGAATCTTGTGTCTCTAAGCATGTTGGATGATATGAAGTTTGACATAAAATTGGGTCAATGACATATTAAGATTCTTAGGGGCACTGATTTGATTATTAGCACCCCTAAGAGACATGGTCTCTATTTTTTGAAAGCTAAACCTTTACTTGGTTTGACTGCAACTGCTTTAATTGAAAATTTTACTTTGGCAAAATTATGGCATGAAAGACTTGACCATATTGGCAAGAAAAGTTTAAAGTCTTTTCTATTTTTTGAAAGTTAAACCTTTACTTGGTTTGATTGCAACTGCTTTAATTGAAAATTTTACTTTCACAAAATTATGGCATGAAAGACTTGGCCACATTGGCAAGAAAATTTTAAAGTCTTTACAAAATAAATGAGTTCTTGGAAATCAAAATCTTGGTGATATTTGGTTCTTGTGAACAATGTGTGATAGGTAAGCAAGTTAAGTTACCTTTCTTACCTGGAATTCATAAGTTATCTTCTGATCATGATTTTTCTAGAAAAAATTGAGTTTTCTTATTAAAATCAAATGATGAAACTTTTTATGTTTTTAAGGATTGGAAAACACAAATTGAAAATCAAACAGATCATAAAGTAAAAATTCTAAGAACTGACAATGGTTTGGAATTTTGGAATTATGAATTCAATAATTTCTGTAAGGAGCATGTCATATTAAGACATAGAACTATTACATATACACCTCAACAAAATGACATAACAGAAAGAATGAATAGAATTTTATTAAACAAGGTAAGATGCATGCTTTTAAGTTCTGATTTACCTAAATTGTTTTTTTTTTTTTTGGTTAAAGAAGGCCGTACCTCCAAAATTTTATTAATATGTTCTCACTTGTGGCGAAGGAATACCGTGATTATATGAAAAAATAATGAAAACAGTAAATGAGGAAGTATTAATTCACTTACAATGAAAATAAATGATAATGGACAAAAATAAGAATAACTAAATTTAAAAAATCATATTCTAATGCTGGGCAGTTCATGTCTATCAATCTGTACGAGTGCCCTAACATGTCTGGTAGGTCAGCTGTTCTATATATCTGATATCGCCGATGATCCCAACCTTCTGCAGCAAGAGCATCTACAACCTGATTCCCCTCTCTGTAGCTATAGGAAACTGTATCTCTGTCAAATGATATGATGTCTATGATCTATCTAAGGATGCCCTGAATAGCCCATGATCCTTCTCTTCTAGTGATGCAATGAGTAGTAACTACAGAATTTGACTTAATCCAAATGTCTGAAAAATCGAGTCCTCTACCTAGTAAAATCTCATTTAGAATAGTTTTGAGCTCTGCCTCTAATATCATGCACGATTCATACGAAGTTGAGAAAGTTCTAATACATTGACCAGCGTGATCTCTGGTTTACCTAAATTGTTTGAGGAAAGTTGTTAAAACTACTGCTTATCTTGTGAATAGAACCCCTACTAGTGCTTTGAATTTTGAAGTTCCTGAAGTTATCTGGTCTAAAAGTCCTATTAACTATTCACACCTGAAAGTGTTTGATTGTACTGCATATGCTTATCAAAATATTGGTAAATTGGAACCTAGATAACTTGAATGTGCTTTATTAGGTTATGTTGAAAATGTTAAAGGTTATAAACTATGGGTTAAAAGTGAAAAAAAAAGGTTATAGGGTGATTGTTAGAAGAAATGTCATTTTTAATGAATCTATTATGCCATGTTTGGAAGGAAAGGAAAATGACTTGACTGAGAAAGATGTTCAAATTGAGGTGGAGTCTCTTCAAAATGAAAGAAAAACTCCTGTATTTGCTGTTGATGAATCTGATCTTGATGAAAATATTATTTCAACTGACAATGGAAAAAAAAAATAAAGAAATTGATGTTGAAAATCAATCTGATCGTGCTACTCTCCCTCTTGATGAATTTCAACTTACAAGAGATAGAGAGAAAATGCAAAATAGACCTCAAGCTAGGTTTGACTATGATGATTTTGTTTCATTATTTACTTATCACGATCAATTTAAAAATGAACCTAACTCCTATGATAATGCTATTAATTACAAAGATGCTAAAAACTAGAAAGCTGACATGAAAAATGAAATATCTTCACTTCTTAAAAATAAAACCTAAGAATTGGTTCAGAGACCTAAATGCTATAAGCTAATTGATTGTAAGTGGATTTATAAGATAAAAAAAGGTGGATGGGGGAATAACACCATTAGATATAAAGTTAGATTTGTAGTTAAAGGATTCACACAAAAAGAAAGTGTTGATTACACTGAAATTTTTTCCCCTGTTGTTAAATATACTACTATTAAATGCATTCTTGCATTTGTTATTCAATTTAAATTGGAACTTGATCAATTAGATATAAAAACTGCTTTTCTCTATGGGGATTTAAATGAAAAAATTTACATGAAGCAACATGTTGGTTTTATTGAAGGGGATTCTGAAAATATTGTTTGTTTATTAAAGAAATCCTTCTATGTGTTAAAACAAGTCCCAAGATAATGGTATACAAGGTTTGATACCTTTGTCTTGAAACATGGTTTTCAAAGAAACAACTATGATTCTTGCCTCTACTATAAAGGTAAAGGAGGCAAAAATTCTTTGTATTTGGTACTTTATATTGATGATATGTTACTTGCTAGCTGTAATAAGTCTGAAATTGATGATATTAAAAAGAAATTGAAATCTGAATTTGATATGAAGGATCTTGGTTCTGCCAAAAGATCATTGGCATGCAGATTCTGAGGAATTAGAATTGATTTTTGAATAGTGATATGATGGGAAATGTGTGGTTGAAAAAGAAGAAAAAAATATTGATGTGATGGAAAATATTATTTTATTGAAGAATGTGTGGTTGAAAATGAGAATTGATTTACTGTAGAAAATGAGAAGTTGTACCAAACAGGCTCTAAATAGAAATTAAAATTCAGATTTGATATGAAGGATCTTATTTCTGCCAAAAAGATCTTTGGCATGCAGATTCTGAGAAATAAAGAAAAAGATTTGTTATTCTTGCATCAACATGATCATGTGGTTAAAATTTTGAAAAAGTTCAATATGTTCGACTGTAAACCTATTACATTACCTCTTTCAAACCATTTTAAACTTTCATCTGAGTTCTGTCCTACAACTGATAAAGAATTTGCTTGAATGTCTAAAATTCCATATGCAAATGTGATTGGATCTGTTATGTATCTAATAGTATGTACAAGACCTGATCTTGCTTACAGTATTAGCATACTTAGTAGATTCATGAGTAACCTTGGGGAAGAACATTGGAATGCTTTAAAATGACTTTTAAGATTCTTGAAATGAACCTTAAATTTAGATTTTGTGTTTAAAATGAATAAGGGGAGGAGGATGGTAACTTTGAAGGTTTTACTGATTCTGACTTTGCTGGAGATAGTGACAAAAGGAAGTCTACCTCAGCTTATTTCTTTACTCTTTTGATATTGCAATAAGTTGGAAATCTCAATTGTAAAAGGTTGTGGCTTTGTCTTCAACTGAAGCAGAATACATTGCTGCTTCTGATGCTATTAAAGAGAGAATTTGCTTAACTAGATTGTTGAGTGAACTTGGTTTTGTCGATGAAAATGCAACTCTGTACATAGATAACCAAAGTGCTATATATTTGAGTAAAAACCTCATGTTTCATGATAGGACTTAATACATAGACATTAAATATCATTTTATCAAAAGGAATTCTGAAAATTGGTGAGGTTTCTACCCAATTCAACCCTTCAGACATGGAAATTAAAATAATATCTTTAAACAAATTTCATAATTGTTTGAAATTATTATATATGGATACTTTGTAATGCATAAATAGGTACTTGGAGCAAATGAAGATTAAATTGCTGATGTTTGCTCTTGGTTGCACTTTTTTGGTCCCAAATTTCTGGTAGCAAGGTGGAGTTGTTGAGGCTCGAACTTCTGATCTGTGACATGCTCTCAAAATTTGGCCAAAGTTGTATTTTGCTTAAACACGCTTTTATAAGTTGGAACGTTTTTTTATGAGATGGTGACACGTATCCAAATTCTGGCCATTGATTTTGGCATTATTGATTGAGAGATATATACAAGCATATTACCATTTTCATCGGCATCGATTCATCTTTTCCTGACTTCTAGGTTTTTCTGAGAGAGAGTTTTTCTCTTTTCTTCTTACGATTAAGGTTCGATTTGCCAGTTTTCATCTTTCTTTATGAACCATATAAACTGAGATCATTGTACTTGTAGCCTCTGAAATCTGTGTATTTTCTGAGTGATTAGTGTAAGGGTAAGGGGTTTCTTATAGTTGTGATTTTCAGAAGGCGAGTTGAAGTTTCTTGAGTGATTCTTTGTAGACCTGTAGTTATTGTTGAAGAAATAAGTATCTTGTACTTCTCTCTTGTGTTGGAAGAAACGATATGTAACTTTTGTTGTCATTTTTGGGCTATATAGTGCAACCGAGTGAATATCCAATTTATTGAATGCTCAACGGAGGATGTAGGCGTTAGAAGTGGTCGTCGAACTTTCGGGGCTTATGCCGAAATAAATCTCTTATGTTCAATTTTTATTTTCTACGATTTTACTTTCTGATGGATTGTGTTTTATGAAATCTTGTTTTTAATATCATGTTATCTGGGCCTTTTAAAAAGGACCAAGGGAAATTTGTAGCAAAGTCTCCGAAAGTGCAATGAAATTCCCAAGTGGCATGCTTCGTAGTTTCTGAATACCGATTATGAGCATTTTTTAAAGTATCAATTTTGAGCGTTTATCAGCGTACCAATTTTGACTGACTTTAGTAGCGATTGTAAAACAGTCTAATATATTCTTAGGAATTTATTATCCACCAATTCTGAATGTTTTTAAAAAAAATAAAATTACATATATATCACTTAGTGAAATTTCATTTTACAGTTTCTTATATAAATTTTTTTTTATCATAAGTGATATTTTATTTATAGGTAATTTATTTACGTAAAAGTTAATATTTAACTTGAAAAGTTAGATAAAATTAAATATTTACTTACAATTTAAGTTAGTAGTTTTTATTATAAGTAAAAAAATATAAGTTAATTTTATATTTTTAGATATGTTTAAGTGAATTTTTACTTATAAGTAACTTTTTTATCTTATAAATGAATATTTATCTTATTAGTAGTATTTTTATTTTATAAACAATTTTTTTTTACACAAAAGTGATTTCTTATCTTTACTTAAAATTAATTTTGTAATCATAATGTAATATTTTACCTATAAATATATTAGTAAATATATTTTTATTTACAAGTTAATTTTGAACAAAATATGTTGGTTGAAAATAATTATTTTATAAAAGGTAAAATTAGAAAAGAATATGAAAAACAACAAAAAATCGTTGATGGATGGGTTAAAAGAATCGGTCAAAATTATACTACGTCGATTTTGGGTGTTTTTAAACTATTCAAAATCGGTGCCCAAGAAACTAGTAAGTACTGATTTTTCAATCTCTCATAAACGGTGCCACCTAAAATCGATCAGAATCAGTAGAAAAAATTCTGCCAAGCAAGCCCTTAAGGAATGGCAAAACCTCACACTCGACCTGCCCTATTAGGTAAATGAAGTCGGGGCTATCCCGAATTTTTCGAAATTGTCCAAAATTTTTTATTTTAATTTATTTTATTTTTTAATTGAATCATATTTAAAATAATAACAATAAAAAAGAACGGATTGAGATATTTTATTCCTTGCCCTACACCCATGACCAACCACTCTACCAAATGAAACATCTAGATCACAATACAATCATAATGTTTGTCACATCCATAAATTATTACATTCCACTTTGATATTACGTTTGGCATAAAAGGGGTCTCATCACGTGCCCATGTGTCTTAGAATTAACATTTATGCCTCAATCGTGAAGGTTCACTTGGGCAAAGAATTGTTTAGAACTTTGAAACTTGATAACATGATTTGAGGCCTCGAATGGCCTTGAACTTGGACGAGACTCATTTCAACGTAAATTATAGCAAATCGATATTGAAGTTAGTACATCATGTTTTTACATAAAAATAAAGTATTCATGGACATATGTCACGAAATAATAATAATAATAATAATAATAATAATAATAATAATAATAATAATAATAATAATAATAATAATAATAATAAGCTTTAGAAACGAAAATTTAATCATAAATTAGAAAATAAGTGATGAAAAAATGTCGTCATAAAAATGACGGAAATATCTTTATCAAATTCCTATAATTAGGTCTTTGTACAACTAATAAAATAGATCTCTCTTATATACAAAATTATATTCAAAATACTAAATAATTCAAAAGGAAAGACCCTTGAGAAAACAAGAGAAAAAAGATACAATTGTCTTTAAGAAATACAATCTATTTTTTAGGTCAACTGTTTGGCGCAATCATGGAAAACCATATCAAAACTACAAGAGTAATACAAATGAGGAAAAAGCCAAAGAAAATGAGTGAAAATGGATCAAACATTAATGAAAATTCGAGAAGGAAATCAAGAACGATGGCAAGGTTAAATCAAACAGTGGCTGACATGCACCATTATGAGGCAGATCTTAATGCAGCAAGGACGTGCAGTTTTGCCTCTCCAAGAGGATGGAGGTGAGAATAAAGCCAATGGCTCAATGCAAAGAACAACCCATAACATTATGCCCACCAAGCAATCGACTATCTATTGACTTGCCATGTATCGAAGGGTAATAACCTTTTCATCAGCAAGAGCTAAAACCTTCTAAGTTCACTAGTGTTTTCATTAGATTGGAAGGCACTGAGGTCGCCAGGGATGAGGTATATCATGCATTTATTTGCAAACTTTAACTGATTCGAAATCCTTCAAGTCCCTTGTGCGGAGAACATCAATGCCGACACTCTTTCCAAACTGTCCGACACTAAAGATTCCAAGCCGTTGAAGATAATTCCAATTGAGTACCTAGAGAGGCCCACCAGATTAGATAATGATTATTAGTCAACATCCCAAGTGGATGAAAGATCTTTTAAATTACTTGGTAGATCAGAAGCTTCGTCCAATAATTGTTACAATCCATCGAGATGCATGGTATAAAAGAGATCTTATTGCGTGCTCATGTGTCTTGAAATGAACATTTATGCCTCGATCACCAAAGCTTACTTGAACAAAGAAATGTGTAGAACTTTAACACTTGATCAAAGAATTGTATTAGAGGCCTTCATGTGGTTCATCTAAGTGCAAATTCTAACAAATCAACATTGATATTAGTACACCATGCATTCACGTGGAAACAGAGTACTCTAGGATATATGTAACTGATGGAGTTTTTGAGCAAAGAGGAAGAGTTAAAATGATCAGAACATTACATTGCCATTACCGGCTGTCATCAAAATATATTACAAAAGTTTCTACCATACTTCTAGTCAACAACTTCCTACCAACTACCACCTTACTTTTTGACAGGACAAGCCATGCTCTAGTAGACATTTAAATAACCAAAAAATAGACATTACATGGACAGATTTAATACATATGATTGCTACAAAATGTGACAGTAAAAGTGACAACTAAATATCAATAGTCCTCCTCGACACTTTTACTGGAAACACCAAGGTTTTTCCTCAATGTTTCAAATCTTCCTTTGTATAACGACTTGGTAAGAATATCAGCATTTTGATCTTCAACATTGCAGTGCACCAGCTTTAGTTCACAATTCTCTTGTGCTTGCCTAATTGCATGATACTTGATCTTGATGTCTTTTGTTCTTCCATGAAATATCGGATTTTTAACCATAGCAACGGCTGACTGATTATCACAATAAATGACAGTTGCATCAGCTTGCTTGTGATTAAGATCCTCCAGCACTTTCCTTAACCAATTTGATTGATTGGTGGCCTCTGATGCAGCTATATTCTCTACCTGTGATGTTGATTGAGCCACCATTTTTTATTTCATTGTGTTCCAGTAAACAAGACTTGATCCTAGATAAAATGCATATCCAGAGGTGCTCTTCATATCATCTAAAGATTTAGCCCAATCACTGTCAGTATAACCAATTAAATTCAAAGTTTCTGACCTTCTAAACCAGATTCCCATTTCAACATTCCCTCTGATGTATCTCAGGACCCTCTTTGCAGCTTGGAAATGTAACTCACTTGGTTCTTACCTGAATCTAGAAAGCAAATTTATAGCAAAAGTGATATCTTGTGATTGTTAGATACACTAGGCATCCAACCAAACTTCTATGTACTTTCTCATCAGTTTTCTTGCTTCCATCGTCCTTTACTAGCTTTAAGTTTTGAACAAGATGAGTACTTACTGGTTTGCAATTTTCCATGTTGAATTTCTTCAAAATCTCCTTGGCATACCTCATTTGATAGACAAAGAAACCTTCTTTTGATTGATTTATTTCCATTCCTAGAAAATACTTCATTTCTCCCAAATCTGTCATTTTAAATGCCATCATCATTTCATCTTTCAATTTGTCAATTAAAATTTGATTGCTATCGGTTACTAGTAGATCATCAACATACAATGAGATGATGATAACATCTTCCTCCACTTGCTTTATATAAAGTGTTTCATTAACACTCTTGATGAAGCCAAAGCAGTTTAAATATTCATCGATCCTGCTGTACCAGGCTCTTGGAGCCTGCTTCAAGCCATACAATGCCTTCTTCAATAGATATACCTTGTTTTCTTCTCCAGCCACCAGAAAACCATCTGGTTGATCAACATAAATTTCCTCATTTAAGTAACCATTTAAGAAGTCTGACTTAACATCCAATTGATGAATTTTTCAGCTTCTTTGAACAGCAATGACAAGCAACAATCTAATGGTTTTATACCTGGTAACATGAGCAAATGTGTCAGTATAGTCAATACCATATTGCTGAGTGTATCTTTTTACAACTAACCTAGCTTTTAACTTGTTGATTGATCCATCTGAGTTTAGTTTGGTCTTATACACTCATTTAACTCCAATTACATTTTTAACTCTTAGTCTATCAACCAACTCCCAGGTTACATTCTTTTCTATCATACTCGGTTTTTCCTTCATTGCAGCAATCCAACCATGTGAATTCACTACTTCATTGAAATTTGAAGGCTCCAACACTACTGAATTACATCTGGCATAAACATCAGCAAGAGACCTGGTTCTCAGCACTTCATTTTCAGAATTAGAATCAATGTCTTGTTCTGGTTCATCTTCATTGATGATGTCATCATTTTCCTTAGTTAACAGCCTTGGAAGTTGCGATCTATCCAAGGTATTTGCTTCCCAATTCCATGAAGAATCTTCATCAACCTTAATATCTCTGTTGGACATGATTTTCTTGGTTTGAGGATTATAAACTCTATATCCTTTAGCATTATCACAATAACCAATCAAAACTCCAAGTTCTGCCTTTGGACTCACTTTATCCCTTTTGGCATCAGATGTATGAGTATAACATATATTCCCAAACACTTTCAAATGTGAGACATTTGGCTTAACTCCATACCATGATTCAAAAGGAGTTAACTTGTTTAAAGTCTTAGATAGGTTGCTGTATTCACAGCTTCAGCCCAAAAATCATTTGGAACTTTCTTCTCAATCATTAAATGCGTGGCCATCTCCATCAAGGTCCTATTCTTTCTCTCACACACTCCATTTTGTTGAAATGCGGAAGGAATTGTCAATTGATGCTTTATTCCAACATCATCACAGAACTTGTCAAACTGATCACACTTATATTCAGTTCCATTGTCTGTCCTGATGGCCTTAGTTTTACAATTGATCTCATTTTCTACTAGATTTTTGAATTTTTGAAACACACAAGCAACCTCAGACTTCATTTTCAAGAAATACACCCAGCACATCCTTGTTAAATCATCAATGAAGAGTACAAAATACCTACTGCCATTTAGTGTCTGAGTTCTCATTGGACCACATACATCAGAGTGGATTAACTTTAGTTTTTTTGTGGCTCTTCTTGACTGGTTTTTAGGAAATGGCAGTCTAGTTTGTTTTCTCCATTGACACACATCACACATACAGACTTCATCACTTATGTCAGGCATATTTTCAACAAACTCTAATTTGTGCAAATGCTTGAGTGATGTGTAATTTGAATGACCAAACAGTTTATGCCAAAGTGAAGACTCTACTTTGGTACTAGTGAATGCATGAGAGGTCATATTCTTCATTCTAAAGGAAAACTTCTTTGCCTCATTTCAACTGACATTAACTCATTTCCATTTGGATCAAATATAGTGCAACCACTATCTTTAAATATCTAAGTGTAATTCTTCTCAATCAATCGGCCCACATTTATTAAATTTTGATCAATATTTGACACATAAAGTACATCAGGAATATTTTTGATACCTGTTGGAGTTTGCACAGCAATCACACCAATTCCTTCTATTTTCACATAATCACCATTGCCAACCTTCACCTTTGATTTGTATGTGTTGTTTAGTTCAACAAAGATACTGGAATCTGAAGCTATATGATGAGTGCAACCATTGTTTAGTAGCCAAGTTCCAATTCCACTACTCATCTCGTGATTTGTTGCTGTAAATAGATGCTCATTCTGCTGAACTTATTGCTGATTTTCAGCAACTTGTGCCTTCTCCTTCCGATTTTTACACACCTTTTGAACATGTCCAAATTCTTTAAATGCTCTGCACTGGACCCCTGGTCTATACCAATACCATTTTGGAGAATGACCAGTTTTTTTGCAATGAGGGCAGGGAGGATAATCATCATTCTTACTAGCATTCTTGTTGATTTCAACCTTCTTCTTTTTAGGTAGTTGCTTCTTCACTCCATAGCTTGTTTGAGCTTTATATTTTCCTTTGAAAAATAAGGCTCCTTCAACTTGTTCTTCCTGTCTCATTTGTCTCGTTTGCTCAGTAGCATGAAGAGCATTCGCTAGTTCAGACAAAGTTATGGTTGACAGATCCCTTGAGTTTTCAAGTGGGGAGATTTTTGCCTTAAATTTTTCTAGCAAACTAATCAAGACCTTCTCCACAAATCTTTTATCAAGTAAGTCATCTCCCAAGAGACTTATTTTATTTACTACCTTCATCATCTTGTCAGAAAAATCTTTAACAGTTTCTGATTCCTTCATCTTCAAGGACTCATATTCCCTTCTTAAGTTCAGAACTTGCATTTGCCTTGTTCTTGCATTTTCCCTGAATTCTTCTTGTAATCTATCCCAGGCATCCTTGGCTATCTCACACGTGATTATCCTGGTGAAGATTACATCCGAAACGGCTGATTGAATGCAAGAAAGGGCCTTGTACTTCTTTGCAACCTCCTCACTATGTTGCTTCAGTTGAGCAATAGTTGGATTTGCTCTAAGAGGTGGTGGTTCATTACTTGTTTCTGTGATTTCCCATAGGTCATATGCTTTCAGGTATGCCTTCATCTTTGCTTCCCAAAAGTCACAATTTTCTCCCGTAAACACAGAAGGTAATGGAGCTGAAAAAGCACTTGAAGCCATCCCTCTCCGATCTGATTTTCTCGGCTGATATGGTGAACAAGTTTTGGTGGAAGTTTCCTCACTTGTTTTTCTCTTTTTTTTAATCTCAAAGATCCTTTTAGCTCTGATACTACTGATGGAGTTTTTGAGCAAAGAGGAAGAGTGAAAAATGGTAAGAACATTACATTGCCATTACCCGCTGCCATCAAAATATATTACAAAAGTTTCTACTATGCTTCTAGTCAACAACTTCCTACAATTACCACCTTACTTGTTGACAGGACAAGCCATGCTCTAGTAGATATTTAAATCACTAAAAATAAACATTACATGGACAGATTTAATACATATGATTGCTACAAAATGTGACAGTAAAAGTGACAACTAAATATCAATTGTAACGTTAACTCGAAAATCAATAAGCTTTGAAAGATAAAATTAATCATGAATTCAAAAAAAAAAAAAATTAAAAAAGGTCAAATAATAAAAAAAATTAAAATCTCCTTACCAAACTCTTATAAATAAACTATACCACAACTAAGAAAAGGGATCTATCTCGAATACAAAAAATGGACTCAAAATTCTAAAATTCAATTAAAAAAACCTCGAGAAATTAATAGAAAAAAATAAAAAAAATACAATATATTTTTTAAGGTCAGCAGAGTCATTATCTTATAGCCAACCATTATTCCTTGATTTTTGCAATACTAATGAAATGATTTTATCTCGATTTCGTGATCAAAACGTCAAGATCTTTGGAATGATTTTTCTCATGATTTGGATTGCGATGGGGGAGAAATCTCTCCCACCAGGCAATGGAGATGGGTTGGTTTCGTTATTCAATTTTCCTTTTTCTTTTTCTTTAAATACTCTACTTAAAATTAAGAAAGTATTCATTTCTCTTTATGAAAACAATCTTGTTACATTGTCAGAATATTTTACCATCCTCTTTGACAGAATGTCACTGCCATTGGCCAAGGGTTTAGGGTTTAGAGTTATAATCACTTGTATCACGTCTCATTCTATCATCCAAGATGTTAAAAACATCTAGCAAAGTAGATTAATTGTTATGAAAATTAGACGTGTACAAATGCCAAACTTTGGACGTATTTGCACTTTTTAAAAGGTTAAGAATCCAGCTACAATCGTCCAAGTTTTACTCATGCCTTATGTTAAAACGTGGCAAATAATAAACGTAGTTCAGTTTCATTACGCTGTTTCCACTTTCCATAATAAACATTGTTTTGCCCTCTCATTTGCTCTATATTCAATTCGAATTCATACACAACAAGTGAGAAAAAAATGGCAAATCTTGTGCCGCAATTCCCCGTCAACTTGAGGAGCTTCTCTATATCAGCTTCCGCTTCCTCTAATGGTATTCATGTCCTCAATTTCAGAAGAGTCAACTATAGATAAATTCTAGATCTGAGAGGTGAGGGAAATGGCGGGAAAGGTTGTTATATTCAACTGAATTCACACTTATAAAATGAGGACACACACACACACACACACACACACACATATATACATACATACAGACGCATACGACATTGCAACAGAAATAAGATGTGTAGAGACATAATTATCCCTATACTAACAAGCCTCAATACTTCCCCCCAAGATGGAGAATGTATGTTCAATATTCCCATCTTGTTAAGCAATGATTTAAACTTAGCTTCCCCTAAAGGTTTAGTTAGTAAATCTGCCAGCTGATCTTGTGAAGCCGTGTGCAACATTTTGACTTCTCATATCAGCACTTTATCCCTTGTCCAGATGTTCCCTTCAAATATCTCAATAGATGATGAACTGTTTCCAAATGAGGTTGTTTTGGTGACTCAAGAAATTGACTAAGAACCTGCATGACATATGACAAATCAGGCCTTGTTATTGTCAAGTATAATAGCCTTCCTACCAATCTTCGATACATACTAGCATTAGCAATAGCCTCCCCTGTATTTTTGTTCAACTTTATATTATGCGGTAAAGGACTTCTTGCTGGTTTTACTCCAAGATAACCAGCGTCCATCAGAATTTCCAAAGCATACTTCCTTTGACAAACAAATATTCCTTGTGAAGTCCTTGCTACCTCATGTCCTAGGAAGTACTTTAAAATTCCCAAATCCTTTAGCCTAAATTGATCATTCAAACTCTTTTTGAACCTTTCAGTATAAGGTAGATCATTTCCTCCTATAATGATGTCGTCTACATAGATAAGGAGAACAGTAAACGAGTAACCATTTTGTTTGCTGAATAAGGAGTAGTCAGACTTTGATTGCTGAAAACCTTGTGATAGAATGTAGGCAGTAATTTTGTGTTCCATTGTCGTGATGCCTGCTTTAGTCCATAAATGGACTTGTTTAGTTTGCAAACAAGCTTTTCTCCATTTTCTCTCCGCTGCTCATAACCTGGGAGCATAACCATGTAGACCTATTCTTCTAATTCACCATGAAGAAATGCATTATTAATGTCTAATTGATGAAGGTGCTATTGATTGTGGGCTGCAACATCAAGAAGAGTCTTTACAGTGGCCAACTTTGCAACAGGTGAAAACGTCTCCTCACAATCCAAACTAACTTGTTGAGTGAAGCCTTTAGCCACCAACCTAGCATTTTTCCTTTCCTCTGTGCCATCAGAATTTAATTTGACCTTAAATACCCACTTGCAATCCATAGGTTTCTTGTGAGCAGGGAGCTTACTAATAGACCAAGTGTTGTTGGATACAAGTGCGTGAAATTCTGTATCGATGGCCTTACACCAGCCTGGATATTTAGAAACCTCAGCAAAAGACTTAGGCTCATAAACAGTAGACAAACCCAATGTATATTTTTTCTGTGCGGGAGACAACTGATCATAATTCAACTAGTTTGATATGGAATACTGTCTTCCTGATTCAATCACTTTCTCCATGGAGTTTGACTGGGAAATAGGAATCTGAGACACCAAGTTGCAATGATAATCATGAAGGTATGATGGAGTTCGTTTAAGTTTATCAGATTTGCAAGAGGGAATAACAGATGGTTGAAATGATGGTTCAGATAAGATTGGCACAGATGAAATAATCTCAGGTAAACCAGTTGAAATTCGTTCAGATGGAAAAGTCACCTTAAGAGAGGCAGCCTCATTTTGAGGATGTGATGTTGGAGATGAATGACACGTCGAAAATGTATTCGACTTTGATTACCGCAAGTGTACGGATCGTTCAAGTAATAAAATGGATTTTTAGAGTCCAAGTATCGTTCCCACAGAGATTTACTAGTTCGATTTTACCAATTCCGACCTTAACCGAAACAAGAAATANCACGTCGAAAATGTATTCGACTTTGATTACCGCAAGTGTACGGATCGTTCAAGTAATAAAATGGATTTGTAGAGTCCAAGTATCGTTCCCACAGAGATTTACTAGTTCGATTTTACCTATTCCGACCTTAACCGAAACATGAAAGATGATTGATTTTTATAACTAAGTCGTAACTAAACTAAATGCAAACAATAATGAATTAATTAATTAAACTAAATGCAAAATAATGGATGAATGCAAAAGTTTGGAGAAGTAATATGTGAAAAAGTGCACTACGATCCCGAATCACCAAGCATGTTCACTTTTAACCTCTATTTCACAAATTGATAACACGATGAATTGGTTAAAGAATCAATGTTTCTAACTTATCCAACAATCTCTTTCGAGTAGAATTGAACCTATTCTAGCATACCATTTGACTATATTTCTATGACAAATGCAATATACAAGAATGCTTGACGTTTTGTAAACACTTAAAGATTCACG
>CAIGRT010171316.1:0-14573 GCA_903798405.1 Fraxinus platypoda | reverse complement strand
AATAATGTGTGGGATTTTCGCATATTTGAATTTTAATGTTAGTAGAGAGAGGCGCTATATTTTAGAAGTTCTATTCAATGGCCTTAGGCGTTTGGAGTACAGAGGCTATGATTCTGCAGGGATTTCTATCGATTCTTGTAATTGCTCGGGTTTGGATGTGAGTCGTCAAATTGTCACTCCTCCTCTTGTATTTCGTCAAGAGGGGAACATCGAGTCCCTTGTCAAATCTGTCTACAATGGTAAACTATGATTACAATTGCAATTTTTCTATTTATTTTTATTTTTTATTCTTTGTTTACTTTCATTTCCTTTATGCATTGATCTATTGCTTCTTGTTCTTTGTATTCTTTTTTCTTTAATGGATTTGCTTTTTTGGTAACATGATGTTTGGGCGTAGACATTTGTTTGGGATTTCTGGAATTTGGAGAATTAGAAAAACGTGGTGTTTAATTCTCGGTTTCTTGATTTTAACTTCGAGTTTTTTGTCAGCAGTCAACGAGAGGTCTCTTTCTTTTTATATTTTTTTCCTGGGCGTGAAATTGTTGATGTTATTGCTGCTTATTTATATTTTTTCCATATTTGAACCGCACAAGATTAGGTCTTTGTGTCTGTGATGTGAAAAGCTATTATCTTCCTACTACGCCGCAGTGAAGGCGCAGCACATATTTGAACTGTGCCAAAATGCATTCAGATGGAATTTTAATTATGTGTATCAGTTGTTACTTGTTTATGAAATATAAGAAAGAAGAGAGAGTAGACCAGGAAATTATTTATTATCGAAGTGTTCGTAATAGCAATTAGTAATTTGCTTTATTATCTTGCAGTTATGTATGATTTTCATTTTTTGGCATTTAATTTCTCAAACACGTCAAGTTTCTTCTGTTTTCAAGCGTGCGGAGTTTGCATTCTAGTTCTAGGATAGCTGCTGGGTACAAGTACAACTGAAGCTGACCTAGGATCTGATCTAATCATTCTTTTGATCGGTCTCTACTGTTGGGATGATGATATCTTAACTAACAGAAAAAAGTACTCTAAACGTGGTACTGTTCTTAGAATCTTTATGGTTATTCTCCATAAATATTACCAAAATAGGAGAAAAATTGGATATGATTGCATGGAGGAATAAGAGTTTTGCACTTGAGAACAACAGAGCCTCAACTTTAAGTAATCTTGTGCATATACACAACCATATGGTTAAAAATTTGATTATAAGATAGATTTTTCTTTTTCCCCTCTGTAATGTAGATTGTCTATGTGGGAATTTCGGCCGTAAATGGTTAAAATTTAACATTATTAACTAATTGCACATGCCTGTGAGATGCATGCCATTTGTTAAGTTTGGGACACATCATATACTTCAACAGGCTTTAGATGTCTAACATGATAATAAATGCATTTTGGATGGTCCTCATGGTATATTATATGCACACAATCTGTTACATTTAACAGAATCTTTGAGATCTGAGCAACACGGTTGTGGTTGTTCTGATACTGACGCATGAGTGCATTAATTTGACACGAACAATTGAAGAACAAGAAAGAAGGGGGGTTCCGAGAACAGAAGAATTCAGGGCAAAGAGGAATTCAATTTTATTCATATAATCAAGGGTGTGAATTACAATGAACAAGCCCTGTATTTATAGAGCAAATAATCTAAAACTAATATAACTTCTAATAAGTTAGAAAGTTATTAAATTATTAACTAATCAGATCTAATTAAAATAAACATACTTTGAATTAAGCTATAGTTTAAAATCATATCTAGAACTCTATCTTTATTCTTATATTTATCTCTCTCTATCGGATACTTTCTAATATTCATTTTTCTTGTGAAAGAATTCACTTGATTATGTAAGTGAGCAGCGACGATATCTGGTATATATGATCTTAATAATAAGTTCCATTTAGTTCTCTAAGTACCTTCAAGGTTCTTTGTTGATATTTTACTTAACTTTCAATTTTTCACGATTGACTAAATTATTATGAACTCATATTTCAGAAGTTGATGCTACGGATTTAAATTTAGAAGAATCATTCTCAATTCATGCTGGAATAGCTCACACACGCTGGGCTACCCATGGGGAGCCTGCTCCAAGAAATAGTCATCCTCAAACCTCTGATGCAGGGAACGAGTTCGTGGTTGTTCATAATGGAGTTGTTACTAATTATGAGGTTGGCTGGGCTTTTCTGAACATTTCCCGTTTTCTTTTAAATATAGGGTCTGATAATCTCAACGCATCAAGTTCATTTGATTGATTTGTTGCACGAATATAGTCAATAATACTAAAGTATGTGGATTACTATCTTATTTGCTCATAAATTTATTATTATGACCATTTTTTTTGTTTTCCAAATTCATATTCTCCCGAGTAATGTACTGTTAAGGAAATAGTTTTTCTTATAAACCATATGTTCATGTTAACTTTTTTAAGAGAATATTCGCAGGAATGTTGCTTTCATCTCTTTTACCGTATGTAGCTCTAGCCATTGGAGAATATTACCTTAAATAATATCTTTGCCATGAAGATAAATTAAATGTTGAGAATTTTCCATCTGCATTGATTACTTACTAAATATGAAAATTATAAAAAAATTAAGTTTGACTTCAAATACAGTTTCCATTTTATTATTCTTATTGCATCGATCTAAACTCACACATTAGTGCAACTCTATAATGATACTTCAGGTGTTAAAAGAGACGCTAGTTCGACATGGTTTCACCTTTGAATCAGAAACAGATACAGAAGTGATACCAAAGCTTGCAAAGTTTGTTTTCGACAAAGCAAATGAAGAAGGTATCTCCTCCTTCTGACAGTAAAGTAATTATAATCTACTGTTTTCTCATCTATCCTTCTCATCTCCCCTGCCTACTCCCTAGCAATTGTCATGGGTGGCATTCTATTTTCTCAGTGGTGTCATCGTGTTGCTTGGAGAATTTTGTTGTACTTTGGGTCATGTTTTTTGTTTTATGTCATTCTATTTATAATTTTTATATATACAGACATTCTAAGAAAATTCAGCAAGATGTTGAAATGCTAGGTCTGTATGTCCTATGGTTGTTGTATCTTTATGGTGGACTTGGTGGCCTTGTGATGGACCAAGTAGTCTTCACCGTGAGTAAGCAAAGTGCATCTTTTTAAAAGTTGGCTGCATTTGCTACAGTTTCACCTCGTAATTCAGGCTCTCTTGAAGAAGTTAAATTGTATTTTATCAGTAGACTTTTACTATATTTTATTTTAGCCATGTAAACTATAAGAGAGCATTTTCACTTCATTACTTACTGCCCATATCATGCAAGCATCCAAGTTACGGCTTTATCCCCTAAAATGTACAGTGACATTGCATTTAAGCAATGAAAAGCTTATTGGAAAACTTCAGTGCAGAAGTATGATTGCTTCACTATCTTTGTGTATCTATCTTTTTGTTGTCTTTTTTTGGAGAATAATGAAAGACGCGTCCATGCCTTTACTCCATTGTCAGATTTTTTTGTTGGATTCATGAGATTCTTCCCATGAGATTTAACGACTTTCTTCCCTCCTTTTTCTTTTTAAGGTTCTACATCTTTTCCCTGTGATACAAAATTTGATATATATTAAACGGGTAACAATAGTTGAACATTTGGTGTATCTTTTCCCTGTGATACAAAATTTGTTATATATTAAACGGGTAACAATACTTGAACCATTTGCTGTATCTTTTCCCTGTGATACAAAATT
Organism: Fraxinus platypoda; assembly: GCA_903798405.1. Lineage (NCBI taxonomy): Eukaryota > Viridiplantae > Streptophyta > Magnoliopsida > Lamiales > Oleaceae > Fraxinus > Fraxinus platypoda. The sequence continues at coordinate 10,857 of CAIGRT010171316.1, read as the reverse complement.
TGTTATTTAATACTGGGTAACGATTGTTAACTGTTTGGTGTAGGTGATCAGAGCGTGACATTTAGTCAAGTTGTGCTTGAAGTAATGAGGCACCTGGAAGGAGCCTATGCTCTCATTTTTAAAAGTCGGCACTACCCCAATGAATTGATTGCTTGCAAACGTGGTAGTCCATTACTCCTTGGGGTAAAAGTAAGTTGTATGTCTTTTAAATTGTTGCAAAAGTGAATATTAAAATTCATCAAATAATTCTTCTTCAGTTTTTACTTTTATAATTCTTCAGTTATTACAAATATGAAAATTTGATTATTTTCTATATTTTGCTTTATGGTCCTATATTGGCCATTGCAAAATCTCATATACAAATATCAATATCCCAAGGATGGAGAGAGTGATAATTCCTGTATGGGTATTGAATTCTGATTCATGTCGGGCAGCTGGTCTAGAGTTTAGGGTAGTGCTAATGTTTTATAGGCTAAGCACCAAAAAACTCTAAAATCAAGGATGGAGAGAATGATAATTCCTGTATGGATATTGAATTCTGATTCATGTCGGGCAGCTGGTCTAGAGTTTAGGGTAGTGCTAATGTTTTATAGGCTAAGCACCACAAAACTCTAAATTTCTATCTAAGTTGACTAGTGCACGAGGAGGTGTGGTAGTCCATTAATGATCACTATTTATTATAATAATTGTGTTCTTTATTTCTTTCCTGCTTTGTGGGCTCAGATGGGGCTCAAATTCCTTCATTATGTGGATAACATATTTTTAAAGGAGTCGTTTTGCTGCATCAAGGTTATGTTAATAATATATACACCCCATAATTGGAATGGAGGGAGTTCAGTTTTGTTTTACTTTGCCCCTGTTTGACAACCATTATTTCAATTCTCTTTAATTTTCACTCATTTTCAACCATACATTTACACGATAAAATATTTTGAACGTAAACCCAAAATTTTTCTCTACTTTTTAACCACACATTTTCCGAGAAATCACTATTTAAAACTCCATATTCTCAAAATAATGGTTGTCAAACAGGGGCATCGTTTCATTTCCCGCATTATGGGTATGGAAAGGCCATGAATAAATGTGGGTTTCAGATTGATGCATCAAGGTTATTTTAATTTACTCCCTATAATGGGAAGCTAAGAACTGGAAAGACGGTTCAATTCTACTCTCATTTTCCTAGAAAACACACACTGACATCATTATTATGGTATTACATAGTCAGTGAAAACATTTGTTAAGACTCTTGCATGAATGTGAATGCAACATCTAATTGTTACTATTGCATTCTAGCAATCTATATCCAAGATTTTTTAGAAAGTTGGAGAAGGCAGAAATAAGTTGCTGGGTGAGTAAGGGAGAAGTAGGCTAGTTTGGAGTCACAGTGGAGGGGCATATGGAGGTGTTGGGATCTTCCTCTGTTAGATGTTCCCAAAATGAGTTTACTATGAAAGTTAGAACTAGTTCAGAGTGAAAAGAAGTTTTGAGCAACAAACTTTACCACGGAACCTCCTGTGGGATTTCTCTTCTTTGCATCACAATGAATTACGGAGCTTTTTGTATAGCTTTGACTTATTTATGAAGGAGCTAGAAAGATTCATTTTACTTATCATATGTTGATTTAATACGCCAATTTCTTGTAATGAAGATATATTGTCCTCTCCTCTTTATACCTAATTGTTTCTCTCTTATAAGATCCTCTTTTTCTGTCTAGAATTTCTTTGTTATAATGTTCAGAATAATTATATTAATTGCATTGTCCATGTACTTGTGGCACTTCTTTTATCCCCTTAGGAAAGGTAGTGGAAGGAAAATCACATGTCACATCCTGGTTGAGAAATTAAATTCATTCAGATCCATCATGTTTTATAGTGTGGTGGAATATTTTTCTTCATTTTTGTAGTCTTCGCATATTGCTAAAATTCAAGCTTCTTTCAAAGCATGAGCTTGCTGTTTCTGAAGGGAAACAATGATTGTTATTTTATTTCATATTGACCAGTTTTGGAAAATGACATTGCTCTTATTACAGGAGTTGGCAGAAGAGGCCAGCATTGGAGCATCATTTAATGACACTAAATTTCTATCAAGCAATGGGCAACCGAAGGAACTATTTCTGTCAAGTGATGCCAATGCTCTGGTAGAACACACAAAAAAGGTCCTCGTGATTGAGGATGGCGAAGTTGTTCATCTTAAGGTACTTTCTATTATCTCCATTTAATGGTTCAAAATATGTTCTTGAATTATAAACAGACTTCAAGCAGATATTAAGCCTCTGTTTGGTAGAGATTATTCTCAAACTCATTTTCAACCACACGTTCTCCCAATAAAATAATTTTACACGCGGATCCATAGCTTTACCGTACTTTTTAACCACGTGTTCTCGAAAAAATCACTTTTCACAAAATCTATTCTCAAGGAATCTACATCAAACGGGCTCTAACTGTCACATGGTAGTGAGTTTGTTTCTAATTACTTTGGAGGTCTAAGAACTACTTTCATTTTCCACAAGGATACTCTCATTTGGCAATTCACTTTTTTTTTTCTTTTTTCTTTTCTTCCTGTCTCTTTTTGTGAAAAAGGCCTAAGGCGAACTTCCAGCATATAGTCCCCTTAATTTCTTCACTTTTTTGTGAGACCATTGATGATACAAGATTTATTAAATTACTGCCCAAATTTCATGACCAATCTGCTTCACAATCTTGTCCTGATTACTTTGAGTTGATTGCATAATTTATAATTTTCCATTATCTTCCATTTGGGGCCTAAATACTACATAGTGTTAAGGAAGGTTGTCTTCTAACTATTTGCCATCTTTATTCAAATAACTGAGATCTTTCTGAAGAGTTTTGGACCCCTTCTTTTGTCATTTTAATGGAGTTGTATGTTTATAAATATTGTCTTCAAGGTGTGAAATTATGATGAGAAGTTCCAACTTCATGTGAATTTACTGGCAAGGGTTAGTGGGTTTCATATGCTTCGATGTTGTACTCTTTGTTCTTTCCATATCAGAAAACTACACCTCTTATACTAGTCTTTCCATTTCTAGATTTATGCCAGTTATATTCCTAAACCATGGAAGGGAGATTCAAAAAATTAGAGAAATAGAAATCATAGGAAATGGAAACTTTAAAAGCAGATAAAGAAATGAAAAGAAGGGAGTTGTTGCTGAGTCAGAATTCCATTACTCCTTTTTCAACAAAAAGTCTCCTCAGTCACAAAAAATAAAATAAAAATAAAAAAATAAAAAAAATAGAAAAAACAAGGATGTTTTTCCATTATTTGAGATCTGTCAGGGAAATCAATTCTTCCCACAAGCATTACGAAAGGATAAAAAGATTCTTTAAGCCTTTAAAGCTCTTTCACCAAATTGACCAAGCAATGCATCTCACTAGTACATCTGCATAAAGTCTTGACATCTCTACTCTGCTAAAGCCCATAAATTTTATAATATAAAGCTCAATCAAGGAGGTGGGATGACCAAAAACTACTAATCTCCTCCTTGACTCCCTGGTAAAAGAGCAGTGAGGTAAGTGTCTCAGTCATGCACCAACACATGACAGAAACATCAGGGGATAAGTGTTCGTATGCTCTTGCAACCAAGCATTTGTGGTTATAAATGAAGGAAATAAAAGCCTTTGTCATAGAAGTTCCAAATGAACGTGTTCAGAGGGGAAGAAATGGACACTTTGGAAAAAAAGGATGACATGCAGAACTATCTATATTCCAAAATTGTACAATCAGGAGGTTGGACAATATAATCTCATTTAGATATCTAATCATAAGTAGTAAAAATTCCAAGAAACAGACTCACCATCTAAAACTCTCCAGGAGTTCATCCAGAAACGAAGGATAGAACTGTTGCTACTTTAAATGGTAGGTGAAAAGGATATTATTGAAAATAAACAAGGGTTTATATAAGTTTCGTGGGTCATGGTCTCATCATTGCATCCATTTAGTTGGAGGCCATATTTAGTCCTGGTTTCCTTTTGGCTAAGTAGTAGGTTCCAGGGGAAAATGCCATGAGTAGTTGGCCACCATCAAATATTCTTAGATACCTTACTGAGTTTAAAACCACATTCACTCTAACCTTGGCAATGGTTTCTCCATTTATCAAGTTACTTTTCCATTCCTCTTATGTACCTTCCCATGAAAGAAAACAAGTATGCAAAGGAATGCAGCTAAACATCAAAGACCTCACTTCCTCAAGAGTATCTATTTCTAGCTAAATTACCGTCCCTTAAATCATATATAGTCAATTTCATTCAGTTTTGCACTAATGAGGTTTATCAACTTTACTAAACACCTCATTCAAAGTGAATAACTGGTTAAAATTATTCATTTTAATCAGATCAGGAGCCTGTTTGAGCCCCATTTTTATTTTTTTTTGTCCAAAATGCATTTTGGAATAGTATTTTGATGGAAAATGTATGGTTAAAAAATAAGGAAAAGTTTTGGGTTTGTGTATAATATTACTTTATTGAAGAATGTGGGGATGGAAATAAGAGAGAGAAAAATGTAATGGAGACCAAACAAGGGCCAGGTCATATTCTAACTAAATTGACTAATTTCTTTTATATAAATGATTGTAAAAAATATTTACCAAGCAACTTCATATCAAAGAGGTATTAAGTTATTGCAAACTATGTTTATTATAATAAATAAAGAGATTGAAAATAAAAGAAATTTTTTGACAAAAGCATTCTGGATCACTATAATATAAAACTGAGATAAATATCTTTATCTTCCTTATAAATTTCTGTTAACTGAAGACTGAACACAACAATCCTGCAGATGCATTTGATGGCACTCTGTATGGTAATTTCAGTGATTTCCATTCTAGTTTGTGAGAACTTATCAGATGTCCTATGTATGTATGTGGACATATGAATATATGCATGTTTCTTGTGGTCTGCTGGACACAGTGTCGTCACTGCTGTTGATTTTGATTGGTCCAGGATGGAGGCGTGTCCATTTTGAAGTTTGACCAAGCTAAGGGTAACCGTGGAAGAACTCTTTCTAGGCCTGCTTCTGTTGAACGTGCACTATCTATTCTCGAGATGGAAGTTGAACAAATAAACAAAGGAAAATATGAGCATTATATGCAGAAAGAAATACATGAACAACCTGAATCTCTTACAACAACAATGCGAGGGAGGCTTATACGTGGAGGATCTTGCAAAGCCAAGACCGTCCTTTTGGGAGGGCTCAAGGATCACCTCAAAACCATAAGAAGAAGCAGACGAATTGTTTTTATTGGCTGTGGCACAAGTTATAATGCTGCTTTAGCTTCAAGGCCCATTTTGGAAGAACTATCTGGTGAGTGTTTGTTGTTGGCAATATGTAGCATGGCTGTGAAATTTCATCCACTGATGTTCACTAATTTAACAATACAATTCAGGTATTCCTGTGACAATGGAGATTGCTAGTGATCTGCTGGATAGGCAGGGGCCTATTTACAGAGAAGATACTGCTGTCTTTGTTAGTCAATCTGGTGAAACTGCTGATACTTTAAATGCATTAGAGTATGCCTTAGAAAATGGTGCACTGTGTGTGGGTATCACAAACACTGTTGGCAGTGCAATTGCTAGGAACACCCACTGCGGTGTTCATATAAATGCAGGCGCTGAAATAGGTGTGGCAAGCACCAAGGTGAGCACATTGTACATTACCACCTGCCCACTCTCTTTATAAGTGGCTCTTCCATGGCTTCGGTCCTTTTAGGTAATTAAATTCATTGACAGGCATACACAAGTCAAATTGTAGTGATGGCCATGTTAGCCCTTGCAATTGGAGGCGACTCAATTACTAGTGAAGAAAGAAGGGAAGCAGTAATAGATGGTCTATTTGACTTGCCAAGTATGTCTTACTTTGGTTGCTGCTTCTACAAATTACAATGGCGTTGTTTTTGTGCATACATATTCATGTTATATGCCATGGCTTGGGTGTCTTTTGTCTGTTATATTATAAAAAATGTTGCAGGTAAAGTGAAAGAAGTTCTCAAGCTTGACCAGGAAATGAAAGATCTTGCAAAATTACTTATGGCTGAGCAATCACTTCTTGTTTTCGGAAGAGGATATAACTATGCAACAGCTTTGGAAGGTGCTTTGAAGGTAAAAGAAGTGGCACTTATGCACAGTGAAGGAATACTTGCTGGTGAAATGAAACATGGTCCGTTGGCTTTAGTGGATGAAACTCTCCCAATTTTCGTTATTGCTACCCGTGATGCCTGTTTCTCGTAAGTCTTTTTCTATGTAAAACTTGGTCTCGTGATCTTTAATGTCATTTTCTAACATTTCTAGTTGTGGACAGAAAACAGCAATCAGTCATTCAGCAACTTCATGCTCGGAAAGGTCGACTTATAGTAATGTGCACGAAAGGAGATGCAGCATCTGTTTGCATTGGTGGATCCAGCCGTGTCATTGAAGTTCCTCAGGCCGCGGACTGTCTGCAGCCTGTAATTAACATAGTTCCATTGCAGGTAATGTTGCTACTTCTTTTAATACAAATACTTCCATACTGTAAACCATGGTTCAATACAAATACTTCAAAACTCATCATAATATGCACCTTTACATTACTTTCTTTCTAGAATGCCTGAAATATATTAATTCAAGAATAAGAAGACTAATAGTTGAACTTGAATTGTATGTTCATCGTGTCGACTGTTGTACAATTGTATAAAAAGATGGTGGGGTTGAATTTAGGTAACAAATATGCAGTTTGTGTTTGAGACAGTGTGGGAGCTATAGCATGAGATGATTGATATTTGTTCTCGAAGATAAAATGGTGTGCTCAGGTCATATATCAAATTGAGATTATTATATGTTCATTAAGAATAAATATCGAGTTTCACAGTGATTGCAGACAACTTTTAAAAATCTCTCTTGGTCAAAGAAAATGGTAAGGCTGTAGTATTAGATTCGTAGTTATGAGATTGAAGTTCAATTCCATATATTTAAGGCACCAATTCAAGGCTTCATGGCTACTCAGTGTAAGTAACAAATTCTGAATTTGTTCCATTTTTCTGGAGCATGATGAGTTTGCGAGCATGATGAGTTTGCTATGTCCCTTATGAGTGGATTGTATGATTTTGATCCATTTAGCATTTGATCTTCAAATTATTACATATCTGTTTGGCATATGATCTGGTTACAGTTCAACCGAACTTTTCTCAGTGATCATTATCGAATTTTGCTTTATTTATGCATTTCTGCTTTAGTAAATTCTTAGATGCTCATGTTATTTGCCAGGAAGGTGAAGGGAAAGTATGATGTATGAGGAAAAATACTGTTTGATAATGAAATTTCCTTCATAGTTTTATACTGCTAACTAATCTTACTTATCCTTACAAATCTCTGCAGCTATTGGCTTATCATCTTACGGTACTAAGGGGACACAATGTTGATCAACCTCGGAATCTTGCAAAGAGCGTAACTACTCAATGAGGAATGCAATATATTACTTTATCATGCTTTCTCGGATTTAGAAATTCACCAGAAGCTGCAAAAATTCCATCCGACTCCGAACCATTAATCTGCCATGTTTTCCTATGCTAATTCTTGTGACCTTTTACAAATATTAGTTTAAGATTTGGTGTTTGATTTGATACGAAAATGGCTTTATTCCCTGATCTGGTTGATTCCTTTTTCACCCTGTTTCATCCAGATGATCGGTGTTTGTACCTCATTATATTTCGGCTGCTTGCTTTGTGTAATATATCTTCTCTTTGGAGTTGTCATGGAATGTCAGATCTTTGCTCTTTGGTTTCTTTTTCCTTATTCTCTCTAAAAGATGTTACATTTCCAGTGCTGTATCAAGTATGAGCAGTGCTTCCAGTTTCAGTATAATGACACTGGTAAATTTTTGAAAAAGACGAATAAAAAATGGAAAGCCGGTCTCTCTTGTCATGTTCGATTGTGCTTAAAAGCAGCTTTTTTTGAGTTGGTCATAGTTACAATATATTCGGTGTTCTTAGAAAATGTTATTTTAGCTACTTTTAAGCACACCAAAACTCAAAAGGATGATGTTGTTTTAAGATTAATCCCGTTTGGTACAAAGGGAGGAAGCTTTTTTCACAATAATTGTTACTATAGTAATAGTCAGGCTATCTAACCTCGTCTAAATCAATATCATACAAATCGGGATTGAAGGAGTAAAAACTTTAATTATCACTATCGAAGTCCTTCAGTTCTAACACTATTAGGCACAGTACATATCGTTGCATGATTTCTGTTTATGTTTAACGAGCACCTAATTGCCTCTATTAGGAATGTAGCCGTGCTCTAATGCCAACCGATGCAACAAAATCTCGTAGAAGGTGGTTAACACTCCAAATACTCGTTGATTCAATTGAAATCAAGGATTTGACCATCAAATATTGATTGATTTATTAGGAATACTGAATACTTGAAAGAATTGATATACTCTCAAATATTAAAAAAATTGCATGATTGATTGAATTAAAATATCCAATTTGCATCAAAATCCATGGTTTGAAACCAACAAATATAGTTTATTTAATTTTTTTCTAAACCGTTCAGAATAGTTTGGTGAAAATTACTCAAAAACCACCCATATCGAATCACATCGAATCACGTTCACGCTAATTGTAGGGTCAAATCTGAGTCATTCAAAATGAAGTGATACGGTCAGATTGGTACCAGAAAACTTAGAAATTGTATGTGCATCCAAATAGAAGAAAATACATTTTAAAATAACCAGTGTTCTATAAAATATCAAAATATAAATACAGTACTGGATTTATACTGGGCTTCTAGCCGGTGTTCTTCGTTTGTTCACACTGCACGCAATGTAACTTCATTGTATCTAGGAGCCTTGAAACTAAAAATTTTGCCTTTCCTTGCATGCTACAACTAGCCCCAAGAAGTCATTGGAATTTTGTTCAAGTTCCAGATCAATCCAGAATGAAACCCAAAATGCACAAACACTACAAAGAAGGATGTCGCCAACAGTTTTCACATAAAAAACATTTCTTGGAAAATATACAATAGTCAATGTAAATTATTCAATGACAAAACCTCAGACAGGCATATAGAATCCCCAAATACATTACATATGCATGTTGATACCACTCATTGCATTGACGGACAATAATCTTTTCTCATTCAACACACAATTTTCCTCATATAGTAACACTACCAACAATTTCTTTCTGACAAGCAAACAAGATGATGACAAAACCAAAATTTAAACATGAATTTTACCGTGACCTTCACTCTGCTTTGGCTTCTGGCACTCCAGTCCCCTCTTCTGTTTTCGAATCCCCAGAACAACACCCACCTCCATGATGGTGATGGTGGTGATGATGCTTCTTACCTTTGAGTTGCTTTCTCATATCATAAGCATCCTCCCCATCTGCATAATACTTTGCCTCCACATCATGAATCTTGTACCCTAGTGTTCCAGTATACAAATTAAATGCAGCCCGATTGCTTTTCCTCACATGAAGTGACACATACTCTGCCTCGTATACCTATTCAAGAACAAAAATGAGAATATTTTAGCTTAGAAATAGGATCAAAATCAATGTTATCTTAGCCTATGAAAACAAGCTACTAAGGTTGTCAGTTCAGTAAACTACTGAAATTTCAATAGCCTATACACCGCATAACAAGACCCAAAACCAATATATAATTTTGTAACCTAATTAATCAATTCGACCATAACATCCCAACAAGATTACAAACAGTAAAAACAAAAAAAGGAAAAACTAAATTTTTTTTTTTTGAAGAAACGCATTGTAAAACAATATAAATCATTTGAGCAAAATTTCCAAGAAGTTCAGGTGGTAGACAAAACATCCTGACCTGTCTTAGTTCCTCGGATTTCAACATATAATATCTCGGTGTAACATGAATTTGTAGCAGTCGTATAGAGCATACTAACAAAACGGACTTATTTGAAAACAAAGCAAAATTACAGAGTCAAAACATGTTATCCATAAGTCCAAGCACAGATAAAAAGCCAAAGTAATCCACCTCAACAGGCAAAGTTGGAAACAGCGTCTCAATACGATTAAAAAGCACATCCTAGACTAATATTATCCAAAAACTAAAAGAGAAGCTAATTGCAACTAATATAAACCCACATGGGTAACAATCAAATTTCCAAAATTTGTCAAGATTTGAACAGACCAAACATTAGAGGGAAAAAAAAAATCTAACCAACCTGTTCCATGGCGTTTTGGGCAGCGATCATGAGCTTAGTGGCGAGGCCGAGTTTCCTGTGGGTCCTGAGGACGGCAAGGGAGGTGATGTGTCCATGGCATTCAGAGCTCTCCTCTTCCATTTTGGCCAAAACATACCCGACTATCTTCCCATTGTAGTCCTCAGCCACGTAAAGTAATTGCGGCCAGGAGAGGATGTGGTAGAAATAGTATTTCATTTGGTAGTTTTCTGGCAGGCAGAACAGATTGCATTCCTGCATGGCCAGGAGGTCATCAACTGTTGCCTTCCGGATGCACACCATGGCTTCGTTTTGGGGGATTGATTAGGGTTTGGTTTTGGAATTTGGGGAAGATTTAGGAGCGTGTTTTGAGGCGGTTGAGTTGAGGGGGGGGCACGTGAGGGATATTAAGTCCTGTTTGTCCCATTCTTTTAAAATTCTTTTTTTCTACGTACTTATTTTTAATCATACATTTAACTTATACAAAATGTTCAATACATAAATCTAAATTTTTTCTACTTTTTAATCACACATTCTCCAAAAATTCACTATTCGAAAGAATATTTTTTTCAAAAAAATGCCCCCCAAACAGGGCTAAAGTCTGCATTCAATCTTTAAAGATTTTTTGAGACTTTATTTTAAGTTTAATAATTTTTTTTTTTTTACAGATTT
>CAIGRT010171314.1:0-23826 GCA_903798405.1 Fraxinus platypoda | reverse complement strand
TCAAAGTAAAGTGGCCCAATAAGTACCAACAAATGGGCCTCCAGCTATAAAAGCCGTCCAAGATATTTGGGTTGGGCCATGAGCAACTCAAATTAATTAGGCTGCTTCCAATGGCCTACTTAGGTTGTCGGAGTGATCCGTTCATTGTGGTGTCGACGTTTCACTTCAATAATCGGTCGAAGCCTATGAAATCTAATCCAAACTATAAAATCGATTTAACATTATCGTTCAGATTTATTGGGTATCAAAACCCAACATAGTTGATCACATTGTAGATGTGTTGGCTACATGAACTTTGTTTTGTTGTTACTTCAATGGTTAGATTCAAAGTAACAAGATTTTCTAACACTAAGGCTTTGTCTGGGAGCTATTAAAAATTGCTTAAAAGTCAGTTTTTTACACGCAACGGTGAAAATTCTAAGAATTAGGCTGAATGTCGTGTTAGACCAAAATTCCTCTTGTGCCCTCCATTTCATTTTTGAATGTATACAAACAAACTATCCCACCTATTGGTCAATAATTTCCCATCCACCTAACCAAAGTGCTTTTCCCTTCCATTCCATTCTCATCCGCCTCAGGAATCTTGCAAATTGTAGTGCTCCGAAATGGTTCTCCGACTACATAATAGCACCGGCCTTTGTCTGTAAATTTCATTTGGTAAGAACTTCGATTGACCTAGTTGCATAATTTTACCTCTTTAGCTCACCCTCTCCCATTTTCAGACAGCAGCAAGCTTTTTATGACAGCTAAATGTGTGGTTAAGGTTGCATCTATCATCTTCAAAATCACAGATCTAGTTTTCCCCTCTTCGTTCACCATAAACATCCACTATCGTTTATTTCCCGACAGTCCCTTGTGTTTGTTTCACATTTGGCATAACCCGACAGAAACACACATCAAACACGAAGATTGTCGAGAAGTGAAATCATGGATCCGTTCCTTTCTCCGGTAGGTACACTGCCTCCTTAATTTTTTAGTCGACACGAAGACATTCCCGAATGTCGATCGTAAGCTTTTGTAGAAAATGTAATTTTGCCTTTGATCTTCTGCTTATGTACAATGTGTAATGTTTTCGTCATTTGCTGCAAACGGGTTATTACCCGCACTCTTCCACCTCCAACGGTCCTCCCGTTCAATGTCAGTCGAGGGCCGTTCTGTGTTCGACTGTTTTTGTTGAGGGAAAGTAGCAGTGGATTGATGAATTACGTAATGTTCGATAGCGTTCTGTATGTTCTTTGTAATCTTTTTATAAGTTCTGTGTGAGAAAACTGAAACAGCAACAAGAAATTTACATATAGTAATAGAGAAAAGAGGGGGGAAATAGTAGGAAAGATTAGAGCTTTGCTAGTCAATTGAGAGATTGAAACATTGTCAGTTTCAGTTCTGACTCCATTCGGTGAGATCATTAACTCTTCTATTTATTATTTGATTAGGCTAAACCCATTTAACAGATGTTGAATAATTTGGTGAACCAAAAATTATTGCATCTTGATGTTATTGTGATACTCTAGTATTATCTAGAGAAGTAGAAATCTCATTATTATTGATTATTGTCATGAGAATTAATCGGTGTAGTCTGTAGATGTATGCAAGTTGTCGAACCACACTAAATTGCTGTTCCTGCAATTTATTTACTTTCCTATCAGCTTTGTTAGAATTGGTCGGTTATCATATTTTATTTACACAAATTGGGAAAGGAATTATTTTGCCGTGTATTATTTAGTATGTTTATGAACAAGTGATATCTGATATTCATTATTTGTTGTAATAGAATGGAAGAAAAATAGTTTGGGATGATAAAATTGAGTTCGTCAGAATACTCAATTGGGAAACAAAAGATGCATGATATGCTATGCTGGAAAGATATGTCCATATGTTTCTTCTATTTTTTCAAAACGTTCTGTTGGTTTATGTGCCTGTCGTTTTTGTTTACGTAACTGCTTTGTCGTTTATGTGTGGAATTTGTAATAACCGTTACGTTTGTATTGACACAGGAGAGCAAAAACTACAAAGAATTGAAGGACAAAGATCGTCGAGAAGTGTATCGATACAAAGCTCTTTTTGGGGATGTGTTCGACTCCGATAAGTACGCAGTCACACCCTTAAAGCTATGTCGAATTGGCTTCGCGATGTTTGAAGATAGTGGTCACGAAGATTACCGTGACGAGATCCCAGTCGACGTGGAGAGCAGCGGCTCCAGCGACGAGGACGGAGAACCCGAACTGATTGTAAGAAGCATGGATGTGTCCGGCCCGCACAGTGGGGACAAACGGAAGTCATCCAGAGAGAGGTCGAAGGAGAAGAAGAAGTTTACCGCTCGGGATGTGTCCTACTCCGTCGACCGTGAGACCACAGCAAGTGAGAAGATTGCTGCCAAAATTGACAACTTCATTGGACCTACCGTGTCGGACCCGAAGACATGTCTGAAGGAGTTATTAGCAACGGGTCGATTGAAAAAACAAACTGATTTGTACTATTGGACGTGCAGTTTCCTCAGCGACAAACGTAATAGGGAAATTTTGGACATACAAGATGATGCGAACGAAAAGTTCGAGTGGGTGGAGTGGAGCTGGCAGGAATATAGGAAAACACATCCTCGGTGAGAACATTTATCACATTTGGGGTTAAAATTTTTTGGTTATGTTAACATTTATCACATTTGGGGTTAAAACCTTTTCTTCGTGTCGGATATGTACGATGGACTGATGCTTTTGTTGTTGTGTGCTTGCTAAAAATCATTGTTCATGTGATTGGCTTCACAATTTTGATTCGTATGGATTTAGAGCAGGCTTCCAATTCCAAACAAAGTGTGCAGTTGTAAGATTATCGTAATTTTTATTCTCCAAGTCCTTACCAAGAAAGTACATGGCCCCATCACTCACATGTTTGACATAATTTTTGTTTTCCATTTTCCTATACAAGGCAATGCACGTCTACTTAATTTTACATACTTGTTACCTACTTGTAAGAGCATACTCGTAGGAGCATAATCTATTAGAGAGTGGTGATATGTTACTGTTCGGTGTGAACTGTGCATTGCATCTGACCTCCGATCCCGAGGATGAACTTGATGACGAGGCATTTACGGAAGAGCTACCAATGGATATTATCGAGTGGTTACATTACTGTCGCATCAGGGAGGTTACTATTAAGTAACTTTTATCGCGAACAAAGACGACGTGTTTCTCAATATCTGTTCGCTCGAAACGGTTATATGTTCATGCTAGATGCTATGAACTGTAGCCTGCAACAATGCTACGCAGAGTTCAGCATGTATCCTGTGATGCTGCGATCTTTCGCCCATATGCTTCGTGATGATTACGGACTCCTCAGTCATCAACATATAGATGTGCATGAACAAGTTGATATGTTTCTATGCATTTTAGCACGTGGAAAAGGCTATAGACAGGTGCTGACGCTTTTCAACCATTCATTGGAAACCATCGGACAATAATTCGAACTTGTGCTTGAAGCGGTCATCGAGTTCTCCAGGCAAGCAATTAAACCCGACCTGAACTACAATCATGGTGTTGAGCATCACATTTCGAATCTGAACAAGCATTTCATATTTCGAGACTGCATAGGTGCCATTGACGGTATCCACGTTAAAGTCGTCCTCTCGCCGTCTCGCGGGACCATTGAGTGAGTTTTATCGGACGTAAAGACATTCCGACACAGAATGTGCTAGCGGCATGTGATTTCAATTTGTGTTTTACATTTGTCCTTGCTGGTACAACGAGAAACTCTCATGATGTTAGAATCTTGGCTAGGGCTATACATGACCCCGATATTGACTTCCCACAACCGGCACGTGGTAAATATTATCTAGTTGACTCAGGGTTCGCACATCGACCTGGGTACATGGTGCCCTATAAGGGTTCTGACATATTGTGTCATTTTCAGCAATTTTACTACGGGGTCACCGGTCAGAGGTGTAACTTTCGAAATGCACGCGAGAAGTTTAATTTTCGGCACTCGTCGTGCAGGAATGTAATTGAACGGTGTTTGGAAAAGTCGTTGGAAAATACTCGATTGTATGTCAAGTTACAACTTCAAAGTGCAAATAGCCGTTGTAATTGTCACTATGGGCGTTCACAACTTCTTTCGACGAGCGGGTGTGGTCGATGAAGCATTTACGAGAGCGAAAACGGACCCCGAAACAGCGGATGTGGACCTCTCGGACGAACGAGACGAAGTTACAACTGAAATGAATGCATCGGAAACCCAACGAAATGAGTGGATATGTTCAGAGATTACTTGGCACAACAACGTTGAGATGTTAATTTGAATTAGAATTAAACTGATGAGAATGGTCACACGATATTTTCACGACAAGCGACGTCCAAGAGTGAGACGCGTGTACTGTCATGAGAACACCTTCAAAATAATGAAATGAAAATATTGCCTTGTCATACATTTTTTATGCAATTTTTTACGTTTACAAAGCAAGATGTGAAGTCTCTTTTTTTCTGGTGGGACCCATGATAGGTATGCATTCATTNCACAACAACGTTGAGATGTTAATTTGAATTAGAATTAAACTGATGAGAATGGTCACACGATATTTTCACGACAAGCGACGTCCAAGAGTGAGACGCGTGTACTGTCATGAGAACACCTTCAAAATAATGAAATGAAAATATTGCCTTGTCATACATTTTTTATGCAATTTTTTACGTTTACAAAGCAAGATGTGAAGTCTCTTTTTTTCTGGTGGGACCCATGATAGGTATGCATTCATTGTTCCCATGTTGAATGGTCAAATATGTCATAAACTTGTAGCACCCATCACGCAAAAGTGAGGGCAAAATGGTCATTCGGCCTCGTAGATTTCTCGAATGACTAAAATCTGATTTCACGTGGCAAATTCCAAATGGTTCAAAAATCGATTTCACTTGAGTGAAAATCGCTCCCAGATAGGGGCTAATATTTACGCTTGTTTAGCTAAGCTTAAAAAGTGAACTTTTTGATTCCAAATGCACGCTCCAAAGTAACTTGTATCTAACTTTGATTGATAAAACAATTGTTTATTTTAAAACTTTGCTCTTAACCAAACATGCTCTTTATTAGGTTCGTTCAAGAAGAGAAAAACAAATTGTCTGCAGGTAACATCGATTGGATAAGATTACGTGATCCAGAAAGTCACGCTATACTGTTTATTTGTAAACTTTAAATTGCATAAAACTTGGCAAAGACATCCTGAAATAAGAATAGTTAACAACTGCTGATCATAAAAAAAATAGTGATAACTGGCAATACATGGTATAGTATACAAAGGTAGTAGTGACCATAGATTAAGGTACAGTAGGTAAATAACATTGTCAATAAATGACTGAATTCCCCCACAGTGCTCCAAGATGCAGATAGCTAGTTTATGAAGTGGTATAAGGTGCATTGAGCGAATAATATATTTTAGGAACAGCTGAATTGGCTCGAAATACAGATGGCCAGTTGTTTATAAAGTGAATAACATGTTCATTTTGCTTGTATTCTGAATTCTACAAATACAATAAACTCTTATCTTGAGAATGAAGGAACCGCCATGCCAGAAGCTACACCCTCAAGAACTACATCCCTTTTCTGTATGTAAGAAGACTATTGGATAAATCCACTTTGCCTAAAAGAATATTTCCTTACGCTGCAGGCTATAATCTTTTACAGGTAATTAGTATATTGTTAGATGTGCCCGTTTCTTGTATACATCAAACTGGTAAACCGATATATGGTTTCTCAAGTATGGATTTTGCCTTTAAATGTGTTAAAATGCCAGCCAGAAGAAAAGCAAAGTTCCTACTGATTTAATCAGTCACACCTCAAGGAGCTTATGACTTATTATTGTGGGGCCGACACTCATCGTAATTGATGGACTGTGAGCTCTACCAACACCTAAACTATAGTTAAATACCACTGTTGATAGATAGGATTAGTCTGCCAAGATCTATCACGAACTGTAATAATACCATAAAGTTGCTGTTTTAGATGATAAACTTGAGATGGACAAAAGGGAAAAGGGAAAAGGAAAATCTCCACTGACATATTGATCAATAAAGATACTAGCCTCTATTACCTTGTCAAGCATGGAGGACCAAAACAAAAGGTTTATTTCTGCATCTTATAATTTCTAACTAAACAACATATGGAATTGCTTTTATGCACCCATACCTTTATTTCTCAGGAAATCCACATTTTACAGATAAACAGTCGGTTTCTGTATTATGTATGTTAATTATTGAAATGGACAAACTTTAAGAGGAACTCACAAGGGACAAAAGCATAAGAAATTAAAAAACGTCGCTGGATGGGAGGTAATTCGGCAAAAAGACTACAGACACAGGTACGTTCACGAAAGAGCGAGTGCTGACCATGAGTTTGTCCAAGTTGTGAGTTATATCTTTGGTAGAATAGTGCAATCTTCCTTGGGGACATCAGCACTTTCCTGCAAAGAACAATGAAGTTTGTGTAAGAAATGCTAAACTTCGAAACATAATATATGTAGTCTCTGTAATAGTTTGTCATGATAAGTGAGCTTTCCGTCTTAATAAATTGTGCGTATCTCATTGAAAGAGGCATAAGGATTTTTAGCAGATAAAAGCATGTCCACTGAAAGAGGCTGTCCTCCATTACCTCTAGATATCTTTTTAACGTTGTTGTAGTACTGAAATTGAAGCCTTCAATTGGTTCACCTTTCTTACGAGATGCATGAAGTTGCTTTCTAACTTGAGTAGCCAGTGACTGCAATTTATTTATATTTAGAGATCCAAAAAGAAATAAAAAATCATCCAGATACAACAAATTAACAACATATAGCAAAATAAAGGAAAATAGAAACAGAAAAATTATTTCCGCTAGATATACCTTCCCCAATTCCACTCCCCACTGATCAAAAGAATTGATACCCCATAAAAAGCCTTCCACAGCAATTCTGTGTTCATAAATTGCCAGTAACTGAAAGCAGAATATAAAATTTGAAGATTAGGCACATTTACAGACATTCTATCTCTGAGCAAGATTACGTTACTGTGGCAGTGTAATACCAAGACGTAAGTGGAATGCCCAAAATAATATAAATAAATCATACCAAGAAGAAAAATATAAGGTGTTGAGGATATTATTTAGGTCGACTTTTATCAAACATGATTCAAAGATGTCAGTTTGAAATTTGCAACCATTTACGTATTAGTTTCACAATATTAAAACCTAGAGAACATTCTCAAAAACTTGAAACAAGTAGACTGTACTGTGCAAAAGAACAAACTCAATAACAAACCTGTCCAATGTTGTAAGCATTCAACGTAGGCAGTAGAAGGCTGAGAGAAGGTCGATTTCCAGAGAAAGTCTGCAACAGCGAGTCCAATTGTGAGTCTAAACATCAAACTGTAACAAAAAGCTACGGATTATAAAAACTGCAATGAAACCACCTTATGTGGAATAAGAGGCTGAGGAACATTTTCTTTTAGCAGCTGTTCTGCAGTCTGGAAGAAAATGAAGCACAATTCGAATAACGATAATGAGAAGCTTAAAAAATATGAAGATGCGGCAGCAGGAAACTAAGATGTATGAATATGCAAAAACAAAAACAGACAGCATAACTTCAGAAGTGTGGCATCAATTCAATTCCAATTTACAGCAGCACGAGAACCATGACAATAATGAATTTTGAATAGATATCTATAATTTCAAAACCTGCAGGCTTTGACCTGGAAAAGGTCAAGGGACAAGGATCAAAAGTTCGAACCAGGAGGAACCGATTGTTAATAAGTAAATATATTTATATGCCACAAAATTTGGCAAAAATAAGTTAAATTTGTAAAGCTACATTTAATTTTCCTTATGTCCATTTCTAATATTAATAGAAAATGAGGCAATAATTATAGATAAAATTTGGCAAAAATATATATTTATATGCTACAAAATATATTACAGTAAATATATTTATATGCTACAAAATTTGGCAAAAATAAGTTAAATTTGTAAAGCTACATTTAATTTTCCTTATGTCCATTTCTAATATTAATAGAAAATGAGGCAATAATTATAGATAAAAGCTTCTATGTATATACATCTTAGTGCGTTATTAAAATAAAATTAAATATAGATTACCTTGAAATGAAAGTAGAAATAAATTCAACAAATTAATAATTTACTATGCCCCCTTTTTTTGAAATCAATTTTGGTGTTTTTTTCTTTGCATCGTCTTGAACCTTTAAACAATGAAATGTACAAGTAATTGATCCTACATCGGAAATGGCATGTAAAAGCACTTAGGCATTGGTCTATAAAGTCAGTGGTGAACCAGCATGTCATTGAACAGCACAGTTTAAAGTGAATACGCCAACAACTAGACTTCACTCTTTAAGCCCAATATATAGTATTCAAATTTGATTTTTGAAAAAAGAACAGCCCATTGATATCATTAAAATCGGCAGCACATAACCCAGAGAAAGGATTTGAACAATACAACATAAAAAATTCCAACCTTCCCATAAGCGAGGGCATCTGGCTGTGCAAAGAAGTTCGACATTAGTTCATCATGGTTACTAACCATTTCACCTGCAACAGCAAGTTGCCTAAATGTTACCAACCTTCAATTATCTTGATGTTGTAAACATAACTTTTGTGCCAAGAGCAAGGAGATATATGAAAATAAATTAGTACCCTTCAGGTAAACCGGTTGCTGACTCTTAACCACACCAATAAAATCACAAGGTATGACACGTCCCTGAAAGTCCAGCAGATAGACAAGGTTGCAGCAAATGAAAACTTCGCGGTTCATTTTCATAATGATGCAAGGCAATAATAGGTTCACAAAATTCCGAAATAACTAAAAAGTGTAGGCACCCTGATTTATTCTGAAATGGAGACCAACAAATAGAATCTCTTGAACATTCCTAGACATCTTATGTGTCCTAAGTATCCTGGATTCATTTATGGATAGTCAAAGCACATTTGCTCAGATGTTAAAATTTAAGCTTGGAATTTGCACAACTATTTAACACCAGCAAAAGCATATACCCATGATATATGATGAGTTACATGTTCAAAAATTACCAGAAAGGTAATATCAAGGGACATGACGTTTTATGAGAGGGACATAAAAGCGTGATATACATCATCATACTTGTGCATTATTAAATAGTAAATACAAAAGCTGGGTTTTCAATCAGGATTTAATTACATAGAATAGTTTCCATTGTACTTAATTTTAGAGCACATTCAGATCAAATACTCCTATCATACTTATAGGACACTTTTGATATTCAGATTTTGGTGCTCTCACCGCATGCTGTATATGTCAGAAAAGTTATTAGTTACATTTACAAACTATGTAAACTTTTCAAGCCTAAGACACCACAAATTTCGTAGCCTCGGTCAATGAACTGTACTTCAACGGGCACAATGGCCACAGAAAACTAGCACGTGCAGAAGGGGATGGTCATGGTCCCCAAATTTTGGTACTTAGTTCCAGCAAGAAAGAGAATCAGAAAACACATGTACACAATAGGCCAGAAGATCATGTAAAACAGCATATATCCCCCATGTATTTCTAAGTTCCTTAATTTTCTTGGTGGAATTTGGTGAAACAATATATAATGACAAATGCAAAACCACGGTGCAGGAAACTTCCCCTTTTAAATGGCTCAATCATTTACCTGGTGAATTAATTGGTAAAAGCTGTGTTGGCCATTTGTTCCTGGTTCGCCAAAATCAATTTCCCCTGTCTCATAGGGAAGAGGCATGCCATCGATTGATACCCCTTTTCCATTACTCTCCATACTAACCTGAATTAAATAATATTAGGACGACATAAGCATCCTACCAAAAAAGCATCGAGAAAGATGTGCAAGCAACATTATTAAAAAAGAAAAAAGAAATGCCTGTGGTAAACATGCCTGCTGAATATGGGGTGCAAATTTCTCCAGTGCTTGAGAATAAGGTAAAATGGCCTGAAACAAAGTAATGGCTAATTGTTATGGTTCAACCAGTAAAAAATTCAATGAAGGAACCTCAAAAAGGGGATATTCAAACAGACTTCATCATATATTTAACTTACTCTTGCAGGATATCCGAGGAATGATACGTTCCAAACACTCAACAAACCTAATAGCACCTGAAGGAATAATATGCAAGTCAACAGTAGAATGATTTATCTAAGAACAAATATGGGGCAAAATCAATTCATAGAAAATGAAAACATGGAATCCAGGATTGCCAAGGTCCACAAGATCATAAAACACACTAAAATATAAAACAACAGGAAGAAAGAAGAAAACCGTTATGTATTTTGGCCACACATGGAGACCAAAAGATAGATAATGCCTCTAAGCTGGGATCTCTCATATCCTAGCTTAGATGTTACATGATTAGATCCCTAACAGAAGGCTATCCAATTGCATATCCAACAAGCAGCGCATTAAAGCAGCAAGACGAAAGGGTATTCTGAGAAGGGAACATACTGGTAAATTCTTCTCAAAAGGTGCTGAATAGAAATGTTGATCAATACTTGAAGCTCCCTTTAGGAACCTTCACATAAAGGGGAAAAAAACGAAACATGTCAGTAGCTATTGGCCCAAACAAATGAATATTGTGAAAAACATGTTTAAAGTAGTAGTCATACTGTTGTAGTCGACTAGACTTAATTATGTTTAATTGTATGCTTATATGTAGGAGAGAATCACGTGTGCTCAATTGTGGGAAAATTATGTCAGCTCAATTGTAGGAGGGAATTTTGTTAACTTTGTGTATAATGTATATATATCAGCTTCTTAGTTATGTTCATAATGATATGAAATAAAATCCAGAAATTTTCACAAAAACATAATACACAAAGTCAACAAGGGAAATGAAAAATGTAACTGTGCAAAACTGAACGTGCTAAAGGAAAATAACAATCAGAAAGCATCCCGAGAATGTAAGTAGCTCTACTTACTGAGCTCCCACACCTTGTTTTAATACTAAGCCCACCAAAAATAATAATAAAATACTAAGCTCCGATATTATTGCGAATAAGGTTTGGTTTGTTATCATTATAAACTCACGTATATAAAATTTCCTAATATTAGTAGAGTTACCTTCATTAAGTAAAAGTATAATGTGCAACGATAACTTGCACAAATCATTAGCCTTGTGGCGACCTAAAAAACCAACAGTCAAATTTATCTTAAACTTACATTAGCCTTGTGGCGACCTAAAAAACCAACCGTCAAATTTATCTTAAACTTAATGTCATGCAACAGACTATTGATCTCATCGCAACCGAAAAAGTACTTTTTAATTCATCTTGGACTTGCTGTTATCCACTGGAAAATTAAGCACTTTTTAAACAAATAATCGCGTCATACGAAATTTCACTTCATGCACAAATTTACCAGAATATCTAGTAAGTCAAGTCAAATAGATCTGCTTATTGAATCCATAAAATCTTCCATAAACGAGTGATTTAAACAAAGAAAACAGAATGCTACTGTACTTCTCCACGACCGAAAACCCATATTGCAGAGAAAGAGGCAGTACTCCAACAGCACTGCAAACTGCAAACAGCGATTTGGAGACCAATTAGACATCATTTTATAGCAGGCTTTACGCGAAAAACCAAAGATACTTACCACTATAGCGGCCTCCCACCCAGTCCCAGAATGCAAAAGCATTATTTGGATCAATGCCAAACTTCTCCACAAGCTGCATTAAAATAGGAGATGATTATTAAGTCGATGAATTTAAGAGGTGGTACACTGATTAGGTAAAGAGAAAATACAATTTATTTAATCTACTGCATCTGTTTGTGTGTGTGCATACTTTGTAACAACTATTACTACCCATCATGTTTGAAAACACAGAATTCAAACTCATCTTGGCAAGTAGTTGAGTAGAGGACACTCAATCAACTTTGGGAAGTATTAACCAGTCATATTATCAAAACTTTGATGTAACATCTAAATTCAAATGTATAACGTATTAATAAATATGAAAATGAAAATGATGTCATGTCATAACTTACTGAATGTGGAATTTGGCATCCTGCTTACCATTACATGTGTATAGTAAACCAATAATGCAAATAGAGAAAGAGAGACCTAAATTGAAAAGAAAAAACAAAAATAACGAAGAGATAGAAAAAGAAAGATAATTACGAAACAAGTTAATCTATACTTAAATTCTCTTCCTTGTTCTCTTTAAGGCCGAAGCCAAAGAAAAGGTAAATAATTTGAGTTTTCAGTCCCCAGTGGCTTCTAAAGTGATCCAACATAGCCTATCGATCTCTAACTGTTACTTGCACAAACTCTGGGTTCATCTCACGGCAGTAAAAGTTAGCGATTACTCATTTGATGAAACAACAAGAAGTCAATTAGCCAAGTCCGTTCCAACCAAAACTCTACCCTCATCATTCACCACTTACAACACAAAAAGAGCAGCACAATCATTCAGAAAGCAATTTGAATTGAATGTTAAACAACTCATATACGGGAGACTTTTTAAAAGTTAGATTAACACAAGAAATTATCTAAACAATGAAAAGGAAGAAGCGAAGTGAAAATAAAAGATAATAACTGCACCGTGAGATTAGTACTGACAGCAACCATATGCTTTGCCACCGCTTGAGGCCTAAAATTGTGCCAAAAGTGAGATGTATAGATGAATAGATGGATAATTGTAGATAGTATCAGAAAGGATCAGATTTTAGAAGGATCCCAAATTTGAAACTATCCTAGCAAGTAACAAATAGTTATATTATATCAAGTCAAATAACAGAGAAACTCTTATGAGTAAGCAGTAAGTACTTATTTCCATGAATCACGAGCATGTATCAATACATTCTAAAGGAGGGCCCATAATCATCTTGCCTCTTCCCACCCACCTCATTGGAAAAGTTTTGGATACGTCCCAAAGGTTCAGAGATATAGATCTTATTTATAGCAAAAAAGTTGGGGAGAACTAAAAGTATGAAAGTCTCGATAATGTAGTCTACAATCTTAAAAATAATCAAGCTCAAAACTCGTAGACAGAGTAGTCTCACGTGTTAGATGCAAGATGCATGGGAAAGGAAATGGTGAACATGAAATGACATGATATAAAAACATCATTTGGCAAATAAAGGACAAGAAGTTCCTAATAAAAAAATTCACGTTAATAATACTATAATTATCTGAACGTTCAACTTAAGAAAAGTTGAATTGCATGGATTGAATATTGAAAGTACCATAAAACGGTCGAATTAAAATTTTGAAATTCCTACACGGTAAACAAGTAAATGTTGGACAATAAAATATGGTTAATTTCAAATGCACGCAGAATATAGTTTCCAGTTGTGGGGGCACAACGTATGATATACCTGTTAGGTGTGGAAAAGTAATTTCATAAAAAAAAAAAGGCGAATAGACTATTCTTATTATTTACTCACCCCAAGGCAGCTGATATCCATTCCCTCAGTGTCCTAGCATTTAACATGGTCTCAGCTGTAGTGAAAGTTTTTGAAACCACAACAACTGCAATAGATTACAGGGAAAGGGGAAAAAAATAGTTTTAAAATTCCAAGAGTTGAACAAATTTTGTCCATAAAGCCCTGACATGGCAAATACAAAGCAAAATGAAAATAGAGATACCTAGAGTGGTTTCAGGATTCAAGCCTGCAATATTTCTTGCAACATCTATTGGGTCGACATTTGCAAGGCTTAAACAAGAAAATGAGGAAAAAAAGGAGCAGAATCAGCTACATAGTAGTAAATCGTTATAGTTGCATACTTCAGTGCATGGGCAAATTTCATGTGGTCCATTAATGCTTTATCTCTAAAAAATGTGATTATCAGTTTCAGTTTTAATGCAACCCATCTACAAAGAATATAATTGGATGTTGAATCATAAATCCGATGGTAATATACAGCAAGCTATCCAAATAGATGAAGAAAGACCAAGCACTTTGCACAAGTACCTTTCCAACATGGATGATTTATCTAAAGTTGCATTGAAACCCTACCCACCCAACACAAAGGAGAGAGAGAGAGAGAAAAATAAAAAATGAGAGAGAACTATTTTCGGACGAAAATAACTAGAACCCCTTCACAATGCACAATGATCAACATGATGATAACCATTGCTAGAACTTCAACATTTTACTTGGTATACAAGTGCCTAAAAATATGGTTTATTGACAACTTGTTTGATACCCATTATTCTAAAATACATTTTTCTCTCTCTTATTTTCAAACACACATTCTTCAATAAAATAATATTTCACACAAATCCAAAATTTTTCTTTTTTTTAACCACATATTCTCCATCAAATCACTATTCTAAAGTGCATTCTTAGAGAATAATGTGGCTCAAGCATGCCCTTAATTTAAAAAAATTTCACTTAACAGGCTTTCATATCCCTGACACGATAAACTGATAGTCCAGATTTACAACTCAAAAAAGAAAAAGAGCCACATGTCAAATGCTCTTTTGAGAAAGATTTTGGGATTTCTATACTAGCTTGTGCAATGTCCCAATTCAAATTCTGCTAAATATAGCACCAGAGGCAGGACTTCCATAAATCAAATTAAAGTTGGGTAATAAAAATAAAAATACCAAATTAGGCTAGTGATGCTATAGAAATAAATGATACACTAAATCAACAGGCAATGTAGTTACACTCACAAACGCAGTTGACGACCACGTGCAAATTCAATAGCTTCTGGATCTGCATGCCATCAAATTCAAGTTAAATGAGTTACAAAATTGTTTGTAGACATGATTAATGATAATAGAAAAAGGAAATAGCAAATCGTTATAGGATTATAATATGCTGCAATTGCATCTTATCAACCTGATTGAAGAGCCGTATGCACAAACAGAGGTCCTAAGAAACTGCCACCAATTCCTATAGCAATTACATCTTTCAACACTTTTCCAGTGGCTCCGACCTACCATTTTTCAGACAATTTAATATAATGACATCGCAAAATTGATGAACTGATAAAGATCATATTTGATGACAGAATTACCCAGGCACCACTGCGAACCCTCTCAGAAAAATCTCGGATCTTATCTAGGACTTGCCAAACATCTGGGACCACATTTTTCCCATCACTATTTATAACTGAATCCCGTGGAGCACGGAGTGCAATGTGAAGGACAGACCTGTTTTCTGTAATATTTATCTGAAGAAACCACCAAAACAAAGGAGTAAGGGTTAGATGACAAATGCCAGAGTGACTGATGAACGAAGTTTAGCCAATTTGAAAAGATTGATCTTGTAGGAAAAGTTATTAACCAAAGAAAGCATGAAACTTTCTTTTCATTTTCTTTTTAATTTTGTCAACAAGTTTAGAAGCCACCAATTGGTGTGTAAACATTCTAGTTTCTGGTGGATGACATAAGTCACAATCACTCACCAGATACCAATGATCTAAACAAGACATTGTTTTTCCCAACCCATAAACTTCATAATACTCAGCAGCATAGATACAATCTACTTAACAAACAATTGGTTTGACCGGTGTGATAAAACTCAGCAAAATAAAACCTTGACTTACCCGTTCTCCATTGAACATCCGGTTAATCTTTTCTTTGAGATGAGCTGCCTGCATCACCGCATCAGTATAATTAATCAGATTTTCGCACTATATTCCCCCCAAAAGGTAATGGTTCAACGCTAGCTCACCTCTGCTAAACTGTGGAGCTTATTCAAGGTGTCCAGATTGGCACGTTGCCTTGAATAGTCCAACAAAACCCCATCAAATTCGCTGTACGCAATAGTA
Source organism: Fraxinus platypoda (assembly GCA_903798405.1). NCBI lineage: Eukaryota > Viridiplantae > Streptophyta > Magnoliopsida > Lamiales > Oleaceae > Fraxinus > Fraxinus platypoda. The sequence continues at coordinate 8,092 of CAIGRT010171314.1, read as the reverse complement.
ATAAAGAAAAATATTAACACAGGTAACTACATAGAGCCCAATCTTAAATTCAAACTTCCGAATATCATACACCATCATAGACTTGCATCGCTCGGTGTCAGTCATCAAATCACGCAAATGGATCTTCTTAATGTCCTCAACATGTGGCTGGAAATGCACAAGTATGGTACATCAAAACACACATCAAACAAATCGAAACATACCAAAAGGTGAAACTTCGAATTTACCCTCAAATCCTTCCATGGTTCGGTTTCACAGATTAGTGAAGATGACGCCATCTACAAGGATTTCAATGCAATTTCTCAAATGAAATTATAAATTCAAGATCCAATACAAGTTTCTAGTGTATACTGAAGAGTCGGTGAAGGTGATCGAATATAGCTCTGCAGAAAAGATAAAGGCAAGGTCGCACGTGTAAGGTAAGCGTTTGCCGATCGGATATTGATGCATCTCGCCTTATGGGCGGCGATTCTTTGTTTGCCTAATCAAACGGTGTCGTAGTATTATTGAAAATCTACGTTTCAAAAAATTAAATAAAAATGTTCCATTGCCGGGAATCGAACCCGGGTCTCCTGGGTGAAAGCCAGATATCCTAACCGCTGGACGACAATGGAGGTGTCCATTTTAATTGAATTGAATTTTATTTCATGAGCTTTATACGAATTCTTAAATTTTTATTCATACATTACTGAATATCTTGACCTTGATGTTTAATCATATTTCTCTACATTTACGGTAATTATTTTAGCGTTAAAATCTTCTTTACCTAACCAAGACAACCTAGTTAACATATTATGTGAGACATCAATCATTTAGTGTAAACAAATGTATCAACATTATTCACTAAATTATTGATGGGTCTGGTTCATTTACCCACCCCGAGATAGAATTTAGCATTTCAAATGTTCATAATTCAAATTCGATCCATCAATACAAGAAATACATAGCAAAACTCCTCACTTGGACAGTTTTTATCTTGATGTTTTCTTGTTGTGATCCCCACATTCTAATTTACGAAGAGATGCAATATCATCTCATAATGAAGATCTACAAAAACTCGTGCAAAATCTCCATTCTGCATGAAAGCTTCAATGCTCCATTCGGATGTTCTTTTCAAAATCTAATCACGTTGATTAAGTTTCTGTCTTTTTTGAATTCGACGGCCTCCTTCTTCATAGTTAAATGGTAAATCTTTGAGGACTTCTACTGTTGTTGTTAATGGACTGCATCTAGGTAATTGGACCTGCAAGAATTGAGATTTCAGTACATTTTGCAATGGTAAGTGAAATAGAATGTCATGTTCAATCCAATACCATGTATCAAAGTTGTTAGCTCTTGGGATGGATTGTGAGTCCACCACAACTATTATTTTAGGTACTGATGTGCTCCGGAGATGATAATTTCTGCACAACAAAGTAAAAAGTCACACTGTTTAGTCTGATCTACCGAATAATCCAAATTAGCTTTTGATCCTTACCAACCATATTAAGGGAAAAAATGCCAATGACATTATTTGCAAACAGTAAAATCATATCAATTCCTTTTCGAACAGACAAATTGGGCTACATTACATCTTTCAAGTTCATGAGAATTACGTCCCCTAGATAGAGGTGGTTGGTTGGTGTATAGATGCAGCAGAGTTCTTCTTCTTCCAAAGTCTTATGAAGAACAACTGTTGAAGTGATGAAGCCAAAGTGTATTCCACAATATGTGGATGTCTTACAATGGCAACTTCCTTGAAGGCACTTGAGCTTTCATCTGTATTCATGTCATTAAGCGTAAATAAATGGCCGTGGGTAAAGAATCTGAAGGAGATGATAGATGCTTATCAGGTGATATTGCTACACTTGTCTTCTTGGAGGCAGAATATATGCAGCTTATATGCGGCATTTTCTTAACAAGGAGGCTCCTAGCCAAAACGACGTGAAAATGCCAATTAAGAAGATGAAGATGATCGAAGTGATGAAACCTAGACCTGCTGGTTGACCAATCAATTAGAATCACAAGAAGTTGAAATATAAATTAAGTTGTTTATACTACTTTTAGCCTCAATAGTAGTTTTAAGGCTTTCAAATGCACACAGTATATAATCTTTCGTAGTCTCAAATCTAATTTGGCAGCGAAAACATTATAGATTGGAGAGAAGAAATCCATAACATGAATAAAACTTCAAATGATGTAGAATGTAACAGAACAGTTGTTGGAAACGAGATGACGCTGCAAACAAAAATCCCCAAATTTTAGTGCATAAGAAAAACTAATTCTCTGTCAATACTTCAACTCATCTGCTATTCTAGATGAGAGAACTTATGCATCAACCAGGACCATGCCTTGAACATTGAAGCAAAACAAAAAGCTCGATTGCACCATTCTGTTAAGGTTGTATCCTTTCACGGAAGTGGGAAACAAAATCAATTCAACTTTTTCATACTAAAAAATAACGTGCAGGGAAAAAATGCGTAGTACCATTAGGAGCAAGCAAATGGACTTTTTATTGTGAAATTTTCAGAATTGGCAAAATCATCATCTTTTTTCTTCTATTAACCCTCACATACAAGCAATTCTAGTAGATTTATTCTGAGTATCAAGAGATCACTGATGGACTTGTAAACCCTCACATATCATATTTATCCACATATTTATAATTTATTAATAAATGCCCTCAACAAACAGTATTTTTTTCTTATTCTCAATAGATATGTGACCTCTTTGCCGGACGTATGACGGGGCAGAGCAGCCACCGGAGGAGGTGGAGGTGCTAGTGGTTTGGTTTCTTTAATGTTTGCCACTGGTAATAGAAGCTCCACATCTCTGTCCCTTTCTCTTGCTGCCATTTTCTTCTTTTATCCTATTGTTTATTTTATTTAATTTACTTCATATTATTCAAAGTTATATGTTTTGGAGGCAATAAGTAACGAACAATGCCTCAAAATCAGTCAAATCCGTTGCCCCTTTCCTACGACGTCTTTTGCCTTGTATTATTATAATAATAGTTAAAAAAAATTTAAATAATTCTTCCATAATGAAGAGACCTTATTTTGTAATTCTCATGTAGTCGATTCCAAATTTGATAAATTGAGAAGGTTATGATAGATAACGGTAAGATTTCATCTATATATTCTATAATCAGTCTCAAATTCAAGTAAACGAAAAATGATGTAATAAATTGATAGACAGCATAAAACTTTGTCACATCTTATAACATGAATTTTAAATAACATAGTCGAACTTTTCTTCCCACCATGAAATAAAAGTAACACACCAAAAAAGTTCGTATGCAATGCTCATCATTGCCATCTCCTATATATAGATTTCTTTTCATAATAGGTCATTTACTTGCACGCAAGTTGTACAACATATACAAGTGTCATGTCTGTCTTAGAATATAATTTTGGTATCCCTTCGGACAAAAGAAAAAAAAACTTTGTTTGTGTTCTTGAAATCTCACTAAATTTTAATGAACACTCAACAAGCAATACAAAGTACACGCCTTGTGGAGGCATAATCCCTTTACATAAAGCACGGAGTGGAAATGACAAGATTCCTTTTCCATACATTAGTATTTGCATCAGATTCTCTGATGAGTGATCTGTTCCTCTCACACATAATATACTAAAATCCACTTGCTAAAATAATCGAACCTTCGAATGTTTATCAATACTACAAACTTATTCGAACTAACTGAATATATTCGTCTTCTCTTAGGTGCTTCCACTCGGGTACGTGCACTTACTGTAACCTACAAAAACAAATTTGGAGAAATCAATTAGAACACATGGTTATGATGTTGAAGTTTAATGGTGGTAATCTCGCCTGAGATAATAAAGGAATACTCAAAATAAACCTTGAACAAACATCGCTTGTATTCATAATTGTAATCTGCAGAGAGTTGTAATTCGAGTTTCATTCCATATAATAATGTAAACAAGTAATTAGCTTAATTTGAGGAAAGACTTACTAGGATTGGTCGACGTGAGAGTGGCAGTATGTGAGAAATCGCAATTCCATGGATTTCTGCCTTCTGTTTGATATAGGAGATTCATAGCATAAGTAGCATGCGAAACCACCGTGTTTGGTTCAAAACAAGCTCCTCCAGGCTGAATTGCACTGCAATCACTGCCTTTTCCACACACGTAATCTAAATTGGCTTGTAACTGGGCATCTGATACACCAGCTTTTGGCACACACCAGGTGCCCTTCTCTGGTTTTGGTGTCGGGCTCGCTGATGCTTTTGGTTTCGAAGGAGTCTTCGATGAAAAGTAACCCGTTTAAGTCAAAAAACTCATGGATAAATGCACCAAACACAAATGAGGAAAGAGGAGAAAACATTCTTGATTCTCCTTTTCAGAACCAACACATTCTCTATGGGATAAACTCAACCTCAAGGTTTTAGGATTCTGTCTAAACTAAGACATAAATGGATAGTATTTAACCATGAGGAGACAGAAGGAACCTCATTGTCAAGAAAGGCGATAAAATAAAAGATGGATATTAGTCGCGGTTGTAGTATCCAATACAAATAGTTCTCGCTTCTTGACATGATTATCTTTTGCTCGACATGAAAAAATATTAATTTAGAATGAACTAACCTGGCTAGTCTTTGACAGTCCAGCATCATAAGTCATTGTTAAATCAGGTTTAAAAAGCCCAAATGACCTCTCAGAACTTGGTCCAGGCTTCAAGTCTTCATCATATAGTGCAAAAAGGTATGTATCCACTGATTTCCCCGGCATCAATGGAGTTCCGACCATGGATCTCAAGTGTGCAACCAAATTGCCAGTGTAAGCCTTGGCATTCTCAATACTCGGGCCAACCTCGTTGCTATCCCCCTTGTATGGCCAACCAGTCTCGGCAACTACAATTTCAACATCCCCAAACCCGATAGAGTTCAATGCAGATCTAACAGCATCCAACTGCAAACATTCGATTCAGAACCAAAAATATTCAAAATCTTCAAAGATCCCTTCATACAGATAGACATAAACACCCAATGAATGCTGTTATTTTCATCAAATGCGAGAAAGATTAATATAATATCATAATTCCAATGTCCATAAAACTTGAGTATGCTGCAACTCTAAATAATTTACCTGAGCATCAAACATGTTAGTATACTTGATCTTGGTGCCTGAATCGACACGACCTGAGTTGGGCTGGAACAAACAGAAGGCCAGAGTTTCTGGTCTCGGATCACTCTGATACGCGAAATATGGATAGGGATTGACGGCGAAAGGTGAACCAGTTGCTTTATTAAACCCTAACAACCCCTTCAACAAATCCAGATTGCTAGTATCAAAGCTCCCGGAGGATGGAGGTTCTGACTGTCTCAATAAAGTCATGGAATGGACCGTTGAAACCTTAATTGTCCCGCCCAAATTGGCCGAATTAAGGGCATTTTGCAGATTCTGCATCGCCGGCAACAACTGGGACATCAAATTCGGGTCACCAGACATCATCACCTCATTCCCAACGTTGATTATGTTAATTTTGCTTGCGGGATAGAACGGAATTACGTTACTGTTAATCCAGTTTTTAGCGAAATTCGGGTCGGACGCCATTCCGGGTATGTCTCCGCTGGATACTCCGATCATGATTTCGATTCCGGTGTTTGCTAATGCCTTGATCATTGCCGGGTCGGATCCGTACAATCGGACCTTCTCAATTGCCGTTGATTGCAACAACTTTGCAGTCGCCTCCGGCGACGGGAGGTTGTCCGCTACTTGGCCGTAATTTATTCCGATGAACGACTCCGACTCTAGCAAAACAACACAAACATTTAAATTTCGAACTTCACAACATACATTTTAATATCTGTATAAAAATTCTAAAATATTCATTTCAATTTGCATAATTTTTTTAAATTTTGAAGGCTTACTGGCGAGTCGAGTGAAAGTGACGAGGATAAGAAAGAGTAGAGAGAAAGTGCTAAACAGGGACGCCATTGATGAAGATTGTGTTATTTCAGGTTCCTTTTTTTATTTCTGAAGATGATAAGGCAAGCGAAGAAGCAAATATAGGAGGATGGAAGGGATAAAAGGAGGGCTAAACTGGAAAGTATGCAACTTTCAGCCGGCCAAAAAAAGCTTCAAGTACATGCACTGTACAGAGAGACAACGTGGGACTGTAAATTCAACCGTACACGCTTCGGCCATGTTTTCAAAATCCAGGGAAAGGTGAAGCGTGCACGTGAGACCGCCACGGGATGGTAAAATATTTCATTCGATTCCTGCTTGATTGAGACGGAAAACATGATTCTTAATTTCAATTGTTGTTACCAATCAAACACCAATTTTTAATATTTTTATCCCACACGACTTTTATAAACTTTTCAATTTCATATTTCATCAACTTTATCAAATTTTGCCAAAGCTTTGTCAAACAACACCGTGCAAAATGATTTCTTTGAAAAATCATAATTATAAATTAAGAAAAATGTATCGATCCAAATTGTACCAAACAAACGTTTAGTAATTTGAACTGAATCGTGATAACAAATAAATATCTTCCTTGACTTTTTTTTTTTTTTTTTTTTTGGGTCCCGATGAGTAATACGTCTTCAACCTCCTTATGGGTTAAGAAATCACCTTTGCTCTTAAAAACGTGACAACATTCCAGCTTGTGGTCTAAAAAGTGTAGAGTACAAACATAAAAAAGAGACTTGAATTTAAGCACTAAGGAAAGTAGAGCTTGGCCTTCACAGAATAATGTTGGCTTTAGGAAATTCTGGCATAAAGGAGAAACCCGCGTTGGGACAGTATAATTCGATCACAAGTAATCTCCAAAACAACATTTTAAAACTTTGGATATTCCTATGTTTAATCAATACGTTACGTATGCAACCTTTCAACCTACTTCTTATGCCCCATTTCATAGGAATTAAAATTTAGATTTTAATCTAAATCAAAGTCGATAATAAATTTTGACCATATATTTCATGAGATCCATGACTTTTCAACTATATTTTTCATCATTTTTTTTGTTAAAATCTAATAAAAATTTGATTTTAATCCCCACCAAAAATGTATGTGTTTAACTGGTTTTAGCCCTCTTTGATTAAGCTAAAACATTGACTAAAAATCTAATTTCAATTATATGTTTCATCAACTTTTATCAAAATCTACTGAATATTTAATTTTTAGTTAAATCAAACAGTGGCTTAACATTAATATAACTCAATAGGCAAAATTGCAGTAATAGGTCTCGACCTATTATTACAATAATAAGTTGTTCATAAATCTTTAGAAAGAAATAAGTTGATCTTCAACCTCTCATTACAGTTTCACAATTAATTATTAACAATTTAGATGCATAACAATATAAAGCATCTAAATCTCACTGAAATTGTCGAATTATCTTTGTAGAAACATGTAACGTTTCAAATATTTAAGCACCAATCAAAATTTGGAAACAAAGTTTAGCTTCATAAAATCGGACATGTGAAAACAACAAAATAAATTAACGAAAATATGGATTTATTTTGTCGTCGGGAGCCTAGATGATCATCCTATTGAAATGTTAACAATCAACTTACGTTTTTTTTAAAAGATGTTCACCAATACTGCAATTTATACTAATTAATAAAAGATCAATTAAAAATCATATCGTGATGTTGCTTTAAATACCCGGTATTATTTAAAAATGTCAAATAACATATCGAAACATTATTTATTTGTAAATATTTGAATGCTAAAAAAATAATTCCACTGAAGATAAAACAATTAAAATTAAAAAAGAAAAGTGGAGGAAAACAAAAGAGTGCAAAATAAATCAGGGTAAAGACTAAAAACCTAAATACATAAAATGGAATCTATTGAAATAGAAAATATTGAAAATTGTTGGGAATAGATAGCCTATTGTAGATACAATGCATAGGATAAACAAGTTCTCTTTACTCATTAACCAATGACAGATCAAATAATCAATCCCAGAAGTCAGAATTCAACAGAATCTCGGCCATTAATCAGCAGTGCAGGCATTACGGATATATCACAAGTAGGCAGAATATACACAAGACACATAGCTGAAATCAGAAATTGAACAGGACGTGGAAATAGACAGAAGATAAAGGCTTAAATTCTGGACAGAAACTCCC